>JAWZYV010015823.1:0-51213 GCA_038373885.1 Cheiracanthium punctorium | reverse complement strand
GAAATATATTAAATTTCATCACTTAGACATTAAAAAAAGACTTAAGATTTGCAATAATTTCGTTAAAAATAATAAAATATTACATACATTAGAATTTCCTGACAGGTAGGTTCGTCCAACAGATGATAAGCATAATTACATCTTCACATGGAATAGAAAAACTTACTCTGATAGATGTAAAAATAATATTCTGTTCAAAGTATAAAAAATTGTCTGATAGGTATGTTGTTAAATAAGCAAAATTTTATCTTGCAATTTGCAATTTCAAATTATAATTCTTTAAAAGCGAAGTTAAGGATCGGAAAAAAATTATGCCATTTAGATCCACAAAACCTTAAAATTCTTCACTCAATTTTAGCCTTAATACGAGGAGGCACACCAAAGTTTTATAAAATTGTCTCTTAAATATAAAACTCACGTTTTTTCAAGGTCTAGTCCGCCTCCTTAGAATCCAGATGACGTTCTACAGAATACTACACCGTATTCTAGCCTCATATGACCACTATTTTCGTTGCTTTTTTCCAAATAAAAAAGAAAATATACACAATAATTTAAGTGCCTAACCCGCTAAATATTTTTATATAAAAAATTTTTTATTATACTAGCGAATACTTAGTACGTCGTATTACAGTTAACCTTCAAAGGCTGAATTCTTTTTCTGAAACCACAATTCTTTAGTGGTTAATTTATTTGTTGCGAGTGTGTGCACCCCTTTTACTGGTTGCTTTTTTTGCGAAATGAAAAAGAAAATAGACACAATAATTTAAGTGCCTAACCCGATAAATATTTTTATATAATTTTTTTAATAATACTAGCGAATACTTAGTACGTCGTATTACAGTTAACCTGCAAAGCCTGAATTCTTTATTCTGAAACCACAATTCTTTAGTGGTTAATTTATTTGTTGCGAGTGTGTGAACCCCTTTTCTGGCATATACTACAAAATTCAGACCAAAACTTCAGGCATACCTCCTGGTCCAAACGGTCCCTCAGCTGGTGCTCCACCATCACCTAAAAAATTCAAAAAGTCAAGTTTCATTTTCAAAAATACTACTCATATCAAATGTAAGATTATTTTTTTAGGTGAAGTTTTACATCAATTTCAACGGGGTTTTCCTTTAAATAACAGGAAAATTAGCAAAGAAAACAAATTTATATTTTATTCTTACCTTACAATCTTAAGGCATTTTCGAGAATCTAGGTCGCTTTTTAGTACTTAAAAAGAGAGTACACAGAATTTTTATGATTTCGTAAGTGTAAGGTTTTGATTTAACAGTTTTAAATTCATTCATATGTATTCGACAGTAACAAGATTGTAATAAATTTATTAACGATTTTTTAATGAATGCTTTATCATAAAATTACAAGACAAAAAATATATATATGTGAAAAATGTATTTTCCGTTCTACCCCATTTTAAAATAAACACTCCATCAGATCAGTCACCTTGAAAAATAACTAAAAATTTACTACATATTTTAGTATATTGAGAATTTTTTTTCGGTAAATAAACTAAAGTATTATATTCATGTTTACCTGCCGGTCCAAATGGTTGTCCTACTGGTACCCCACCTTCAGATGGAAAAGAAAAACTCTCTTAAGTGCAACAGCAAAATATTGTTAAAGAAATAAAAATACGTATGTGAGTAAAAGGTGTGAAATGTAATCTCTTAGACTTTGGAAACGGATTTAATATTTGCAGAAATGCCCTTAAAATTTATAAAATAATTTATTCATCCATACCTGCGGGCCCGTTCAACAGCATACCTCATGGTATTCTATCCCCAAATTCCCACTCTCTCTGAAGAAGTATTTTCCAATGAATAACGAAAATTATGCCCAATAATTTAATTGCCTAACCGACAAAATAATTTTAATATCAAATTCCTTTTTATAATATTAACGAATGTTTAGTAGGTTTTCACCATAATTAACCTGGCAAACCCTCAATTGCATTTTCCCACTACCCTATCGTTAAGTTGTTAATTTATTGTTTCAGAGTATGTAAACGAATTTTTCTGAGGTATATTACAATATTCAGAACAAAACATCAGACATACCTCCTGGTCCGTACGGTCCCTAACTGGTATTTCATCTTTACATAAAAATTGTACACGGATAAGTTTTATTCTTAAGCATGATAATCATATAAAATCTAAGATTATAGTGTAAAAACAAGCAAATGAAGTGAGTTCAGAGTTTAATATCAATTTAAACGGGGGTTTTCTATTTATGAAATGAAAATTAGCAAAAAAGAAAAAAGATTTTATTTATTACTACCATATAGTTCTTAGCCTTTTGCCAGATTCTAGCAGATTTTATTATTATTAATAACTAGCTGAAGTACCCGTCCTTGACGGGTTAGTGAATGCAGATTTCCAAAAAGTAAGAACTTTCGTCAGCATTGTAGGAGTACACAGAATGGATGTAGTATGTTGCCAAAGTAAAGAAAGCGAAGTTATAATTTTTATGTATTGTTAAACTATTACATGTTAGAGAGTAACTAAGTAATATCATTTCATTCGCTTTAGTCGTAATTATGTGATGCACGAACGAATATTTACGCATATTGAAATAATTTTCGCAAAATCTCAAAACGTAATCAAAATTTTTGAAAAATTTAAAGCCTAGAATTTAAGTTGAGTGACAACCTATCCTGTCACCCAATTTCGTTTCATTCCCTGTAGTCTTTATTTCGTGATGCTGGAACAAAATTTCAGCATTTTAAAACGATTTTCGCAAAATCTCAAAATGTAATCAAAATATTTTAAAATTTCAACGCCTATAAATTAAGATTAGCAACTACCTAGCATATCACTAAATTTCGTATCATTCGTATTAGTCGTTATTACGTGATGTTTGAAGAAATATAAACATATTTTGAGAGAATTTTCACAAAATCTCAAAATCTAATAAAAATGTTTAAAAAATTGGACACCTGTAAATTATGTTTAGCAACCTTCTATCATGTGACCAAATTTCATATCATTCGCTTTAGTCGTCATTACGTAGTGCGGGAACAAAGATTCACTCAGTTTCGAACGATTTTCGCCAAAATCTCGAAATCTGATCGATTTTTTTAAATTAGATGCTAATCGTTTAAGGTGAGCGACCACCCATCATTTCACCAAATATCATTTTTTCACCTTTGCAGTTATTACGTGATGTGCGAACACAAAATTACGCAGTTTGAAATGATTTTCGCAAAATCAAAAAATCTAGTCAAGATTTTTTTTTCATTCAACGCCTATGTTTTAAGTTGAGTGAGCACCTATCATGACACCCAATTTTATATCTTTCGCTTCAGGCGTTTTTACGTGATGCTCGAACACAAATTTACGCAGTTTGAAAGGATTTTTGCAAAATCTGAAAATCTAATCACGATTTTTTTAAAATTCGACGCCTATATTTTAAGTTGAGTGATCACCTATCATGAGACGCAATTTCATATCATTCGTTTCAGTCGTTTTTACGTGATGCTTAAACACATTTTTACGCAGTTTGAAAGGTTTTTCGCAAAATCTCAAAATCCAATCCAGATTTTTTAAAAATTCGACGCCTATGTTTTAAGTTGAGTGACCACCTATCATGACACCCAATTTCATATCATTCGCTTCAGTCGTTTTTACGTGATGCTTGAACACAAATTTATGTAGTTTGAAACGATTTTCGAAAAATCTGAAAATCTAATCAAGATTTTTTTTTAAATTCGATGCGTATGTTTTAAGTTGAGTGAGCACCTATCATGACACCCAATTTCATATCATTCACTTCAGTCGTTTTCACGTGATGCTTAAACATAAAAAGCGTCACGGACAGAATGACAGACAGACAAACTTTTTTTTTGAGGGTCGCATCGGATTCCCGGGTGCTTGAAACGGATAGAAATCGCAAAATTTTTGAATTCCAAGAAATGTACAGACAAAAGTCTAATTTTATTTATATAGATGAGAGTATATAAAAATTTTAGTTTTATGCGGTTTTTGGTTTTGATTTAGTTGTTCTAAATGTGAATTATATATAGGCAAGATTATAAGAACTGTCTAAAATATATTTTGCAATGAATGCTTAATCATAAAACAACAAGAATAGTAAAAAGTATACGAAAAATTTCTTTTCTATTCTACTCCATCAGATCACACAGCTTAAAAATTAACTAAAAATGTATTAAATATTTTAGAATGCTGAGCCTTTTGTGTTTCGATAGATTATTATATTCATATTCACCTGCCGGGCCAAATGGCTGTCCTTCTGGTGACCAACCTTCAAATATAAAAGAAAACTTTCTTATATTCAACAGTAAAATAGTGTTAAAGAAAAAAAATTCCTTTGTCAGTGAAAGATATTAAATTTCATCACTTAGACATTAAAAAAAGGCTTAAGATTTGCAGGAATTTCTTTAAAAATAATAAAATATTACATGCATTAGAATCTGCTGACAGGTAGGTTCGCCCAACTGGTGATAAACATAATTACATCTTCACATGGAATAGAAAAACTTACTCTTATAGATGTAAAAATAATATTCTGTTCAAAGTATAAAAAATTGTCTAATATGTGTATTGTTAAATAAGCAAAATTTTATCTTGCAATTTCCAATTTCAAATTATAATTCTTTAAAAGTGAAGTTAAGGATCGGAAAAATATTATGCCCATTTAGATCCATAAAACCTTAAAACTTTTCACACAATTTTAGCCTTAATACGAGGAGGCACACCAAAGTTGTATAAAATTGTCTCTTAAATATAAAACTCACGTTTTTTCAAGGTCTAGTCCGCCTCCTTAGAATCCGGATGACGTTCTACAGAATACCACACCGTATTCTAGCCTCAAGTGACCACTATTTTATTTTATTTTTTTTCGAAATGAAAAAGAAAATATACACAATAATTTAAGTGCCTAACCCGCTAAATCTAATATATAAAATTCTCCTGTCCCAGTGTTAGTCACCTAACTCCTCCGAAACCACTCGACCAATTTTAATGAAATTTTCTATGTATATTCGTTAGGTCATAGAATAGGTTTTTAACTATGTCTCATACCCCTAAGTCATAAGGGCGGTCCACCCCAAAATGTTTAGCCCCCGAGTGCTATTCATTTCAATCAGGATTTCTGTGTAGACATTAGCGTGTCGAATCCCTTTTCAAATGTGTTTGCCAGATAATGTGGAGAGGGGGGGGGGGGAAGTTAATAAAATGTTGAAAGTCGCACAAGGTTTGCAATTTTTGATAATGGATCGCTAAATGTGGTGCCAAAACGCGACAATTTATTATAAATATATTTCGCGTATAGATAGAAAACGCCTGGCGTATATTGTAAAAGAGTTTTATTAGGCGATTTTAATATAGATTTCTATTCCGAAGAAGTGCTCTGTTGAACAAGAAAGGAAAACACGGTACACTCATGGATTATGATGTCCATTCCAAACAGTATTTAAAATGTTTTTGCGGTATAGTTGGAATATGCCTACAGGAAGAACATGCCTGGAGGAAATTCTAAACAGTTTCAGGTGGCGATTTTAAGATAGATTTCGATTCAAAAGATGTGTTTTATGGTACAAGAAAGAGTTGATTCCTATTTTAGCCCCCACTCTCGCCAACCTAAAAAATTCCCGTACTTTGGCGAGCTTTGCAGTCATGCGTCTCTGGGAGTTATGCACAAGTTTCAACGGTACATACGTGTTTTCCAGGCGGTCCGCCAAGACAAGCAATTTTTTCACCAAGATAAATGCCGGGCACATGAAATTGTTGATGGTTTGGATTGGAATACGATTGGCAATGTATTTAAAATCTATGAAAAAGTAGTTTGGCGGAAGTGACCGCCAAGTTAATACGTAAGTACCGTTTCAACGCGCCCAAAAGAACTAGATGACAACTAAAGTAAACAAACTAGCGATAAACGCACCAGTTAAGGAGGTTGAAGACCCTTAATTATTAAAACTTCATTAATTGGCAATCCAAAATAAATAAAATTGTAACGGCATGCTGTACTTACATGTTGTTCCAAATCGCCATGTTAATTTAAATTACGATTGCCACATAGAAGCAAAAAATCGTCATGGTAACTGCATATGTTTAATCATCGCCTCCTTGGCGAGAGTCGAGGCGTTAAAGTAGGAAACAATAAATAAAACGGTGAAGTATAGTTGTGATATACTTGGCGAAGATTGTAAAATAGTTTTAGTAGGCGATTTTAAGATAGATTTCGATTCCAAAGATGGGTTTTATAAAATAAGGAAGAAAAATATAGCACAGTCATGAATAATGATGACACTTTCCAACTTAATGGAATAAGGACGAAAAATAGGGACGACGCATAAATTATGATAGAATTTTAATATATAGCACTATAGTGCGTATTTAAAATCTGAAAGTGTTTCAGATTTTCATCCTTTTTTTTTGGGGGGGGGGGCAAAATTTTTTATGGAATGACTATCAATAAGTCTCAAGGCCAAACTATGTCAATTTGTGGATTAGATTTCAGCACGCCATGTTTTTCACACGGACAGTTATACGTGGCATGCTCTCGAGTGAGCAAACCATCATACAGTGGGCATCCAGTTTGTTTGTGTTATCTAAAGATGAGATAACAAAAAATATTGTATACTCTATTGCGTTAAGGGATTGATATTATTTTTTAGTAAAATTATTGTAATTAGCGATATATATAAATTTCAAGAATAAATTACAATGAATTAAAAATATATGTTTGGTATTATGTTAGTTTTATATTCCAGTATCGTTCACAGCGCTCCATGCCTTTTCCACTCAAATACCACAACCTCACAAACTTACAATAAGTTAGTCATTTCTTTCTACTAAAATAATCCTAGGAATAATTTATATGGCAAAACAACGTTTGCCGGGTCAGCTAGTATTTTTATATAAAATTCTTTTTATAATACTAGCGGATACTTAGTAGGTCGTATCACAGTTATTCTGCAAAGCCTGAATTTTTTATTCTGAAACCACAATTCTTTAGTGGTTAATTTATTTGTTGCAAGTGTGTGAACCCCTTTTTCTGGCATATACTATAAAATTCGGACCAAAACTTCAGGCATACCTCCTGGTCCAAACGGTATCTCAGCTGGTGCTCCACCATCACCTAAAAAATTCAAAAAGTCATGTTTCATTTTCAAAAATACTACACATATCAAATCTAAGATTATTTTTTTTAGGTGAAGTTTTATGTCAATTTCAACGGGACTTTCCTTTAAATAACAGGAAAATTAGCAAAGAGAAACAATTTATATTTCATTATTACCTTACAGTCTTAAGGTGTTTTCGAGAATCTAGGTCACTTTTTAGTACTTACAAAGAGAGTACAAAGAATTTTTATGATTTCTTAAGTGTGAGATTTTGATTTAACAGTTTTAAATTCATTCATATGTATTCGACAGTTGTTAAAGCGTATCACGAGTTAGTCAAAATACCAACTCAGCTTTCTAATAAGCGGACGCCAAATATTAATAACTGCACTAAGTGGTTTATCTAAAACGCGTTTGGCATTTGTGTACTCATCAAATACCACCACGGCAGTAATAATTCGAAATTAAAATAAATACTAGCTATAATCTAACGATACACAATCAAAAAAATAAAATGTTAGAACTCTTAAAACACTTTTAATTCAAAACTTATTTCCGAGCGGAAACCTTCACAAACTCATCAGAGAGTATAGAATTTTACAATTTTACAACTAGTTGCCATCGGCAAAACGAGATATTTAAATTCATATTTTGTGGATAACGTTGCCATCCCAATAAAAATCAAATAATAATGATAATGATAATGCATTTCCAACATCCTCACACCCTTTGATTATTCATAATTATCAAAACATGAAACTTCAAACACAAATCAAAACATGGGAAGTGTAATGATGGCAACTTTACACAATTCTTCAATTAAATTTCAGGAAGAAAAACAAAAAATTTATAGACATTTAAAAGTTCAATTAGTTCATAAAGTTTACAAGTTTATTCTTTCAGGCACATTATTCTTCCTTCCGTATCTACTAAATTTCATCTCACCATCAGAAACACGATCAGGAAGTGCCGTCAGTGATTTCGGAGATGACGTTTGACTTCTTTAAATCGTTGGGTATCATCGGAGCAGACAAACTGTCAGAGGATGTTATCTCTAACGGATATATTCTTGTAATCGGACGAAATAATTCTTGATGCGAAGTTTGAATTTTCACTAGCCGAACTTTTTCATCTCTCCCTGGTATAAGTTCGGATATGCGTCCTAAAGGCCAATTGATTCGTTTTTATTGTCAGATCCCACCAGGACAATATCACCAACAGAAACGGTATTACTTGAATGTTTTCTTCTCCCTCGTGGGATAAGTACTCCTAAGTACTCTGATCTAAAACGGTTTCTCAAATTCTTGAGTAGCGATTGTCTGTATTTGATTCTTTTTGTGAGTGATTTCTGATCGACAGCATTAACATTGGAAGCTTGTATTCTTGAATGTCATGAAGGAACAATGATAGCGATATAGATTTAATGGTTTCATCTTCTGTTATGTATGTCAGAGGCCTTGAATTAATAACACTTTCACAATCTTCCAAAACAGTTGTCATTTCTTCATAATTTAAACTCGCTCTTCCTAACACACTTTTTAGTAGATCTTTCACGACTCTGATCAGTCTTTCCCACCAGCCACCCCACCAGGAAGCTGTCGGCGGGTTGAACTTCCATTCAATAGCATTAACAGCTCCATGCTTTTGAATGCGATCCCAATCCAAATGTTTCAACGAATTAGCAGCTCCGACAAAATTGGAGCCATTGTCACAATATACAGTTGAGAATCTTCCTCTGCGAGACACAAATCTTCTAAATGCCATCAGGAAAGCATCCGTTGAAGCTGAAGCAACTAGTTCAAAATGAACTGCTCTATACACGGCGCGCGTAAAAATCAGTACCCATCCTTTCTTGTTGTCTTTCAGAAATAGTGGACCAGCCATGTCTACGCCGGTAATTTGGAATACTGCTGCATCTTTCACACGATTTTCAGGAAGTGGGGGAGTTATAGTTTCTATATTTTTGGAGCTAAATCTTTTACATATAACACAGTTAGCTAACACTCGTTTTACAGTTTTCCTTCCATACAAAATCCAATACTTTTCTCTAAGGATATTAAAAAGCATCTGCACTCCAACATGGCAGTTCTTAACGTGAGCATTGTAGATTAATCGTTTCACTACTTCATGAGTTCCTGGAAGTACTGCGGGTTTTAGGAAATCCTCACTATCTTTTCGATAAGTTATTTTTCTTTTCAGTCGAATAACGCATTGCTCATCTTTAAAAACGTTTAGTTTTTAAAGAGTTTTAAGCTGACCATCACTTCCGGAAGTAAACGATTCTTCTTGAACCATACGTATTATTTTTATTTCAGCTTCTTCGAATTCTGCCGCTGTCAGTTCACCCAGTTTTCTATCCTTTGGATTTGAACAATTATGTTTAAAAATAATAATCCACCCAATTGAGCGGACAATGTTTTCATAACTTGAAAAATATTTATAATACCAATCGCTGTAATTGATTTGATTAGTAAACAAAGTGCAACTGCTCTTAGATTTTTCCATTTTAATTTCCTCATCGTTCCAATTATGATCAGAGGAATTCATTAGATGTTTATATTCTGTTGGATCTTTCATCCATTGAGGACCCTCCCACCATTTGGAAGAAATAAGATGTTCTGCCTTACATCCTCTAGGTGGTAAATCTGCTGGATTCATCTCTCCAGGAACATGCCTCCAAGATAAGGGATCATTCAGATATCGAATCTCTTTAACACGGTTAC
The DNA here is from genome assembly GCA_038373885.1 of Cheiracanthium punctorium. Classification (NCBI taxonomy): domain Eukaryota; kingdom Metazoa; phylum Arthropoda; class Arachnida; order Araneae; family Cheiracanthiidae; genus Cheiracanthium; species Cheiracanthium punctorium. The sequence goes on along the minus strand of JAWZYV010015823.1, from coordinate 41,403 downwards.
GTACAAAGACAGACCAGTTTTCTTCTCTCAATATCCATGCCAGCACAGGGGTGGAATCACTCCAGTAATATCTTTCTATAGTTTCCCATTGCAAAGCTTCAACGATGGAATTCGTCAATCTGGCTCCTATCACTGCCGCAAGGAGTTCCATTCTTGGAATAGTGGCACCTCTTAATGGCGCAACTCTAGACTTAGAAGCTAGAAGGAACGTTTCAATCTTATCCTTATTTTCGATTCTTAAAACTGTCATAGCTGCATACGCATCTTGGCTTCCATCAACAAATTTATGAATGGTGCATTTACTTCTATTTTCTTCAGTGATTTGAATCCATCTTGGAATTTCGATGTCTCTCAACAGTTTCAGATCTTGAAATCATCGCAAAAATTCTGCTCGTAGTCCGCAAATGATATCTTCATCCCAGCTGATTCCTTTCTTCCATGCTTTCTGTAACATTATTTTCGGACGCAGCATGACTGGTGAGACGAATCCAAATGGATCAAACATTTTGTGCACTGAAGAAAGCATCCCACGTTTAGTCACCTTCTCGATGTTGAAATTATCCATCCAGCTCATTTTCAAAGTATCAAATTCTTTGGTCCAAATCAAACCTAGAACGTGTGTCTCTTTCTTCTGATTTGTAATGTCGCAATCACCAGAATATTCCCATTCTCTTAGTTCAAAACATATCCTTTAGACAATAGCGTAGTGGAATCATGGATGAATTTTCTCAATTCCTCTTTATTTTCAACACTGGTCAAGACGTTATCAACGTAAAAACTTTCTGCAAGTCTTTTCTTGAATATCTCATTGTATTCCTCACTGGTTTTAATGTGGTATTCAATAACTGAAGCCAAAAGAAAAGGGCTGTAATTTATCCCAAACACTACTCTGGCATGGCGGAAAACCTTCAGTTTCTTTTCCTCAATGTTTTCCCACCATAAGAAATGAAGAAATTCTCTGTCTTCTTTTCGAATACTAATTTGGCAAAACGCTTTTCTAATATCTGCTATCAAACCAAACTCTCTCTCTCTCTAAAACGCAGAAGATTTGGAATAAGTTCAATCAGGTTATGCCCACATTGCAAACATTGATTTAATGACGGATGATTTGGTAATCTAGCTGAGGCATAAAAAACCGGACAAATTGGTGTTGTAGTGTTGATAGGCTTTATCACTGGGCGATGAGGTAGATAATTTCCATAATTATGAATTTCAGATCGTAGCACTTCTTCTATAATACCTTCATCGAGCCAATTTAAAAATACATTTTCATATTCTTGATACAAGTTCATGCCTTTTAGTTTTGAAGTTGTATAATCCAGCCGTTTTTTCGCCAAATTCAAATTATTATCAGGTAAAGGTGAATTATCATCAGCCCAAGGCAAGCATACTTCATATCTACCATCACTGTTGTCCGTTACAATTTCTAAAAAATGCTCCTTTGTTTGAGAATCACTTTCCTATTTGGACTTCTTTTCGATAGAATCAGTAATGTCCAATAAATCCAATTTCCACAAGCTAGAGATATCAGCTTCATTCACATACATTGATATCACCGTCATCGCCAAGTCATCATTTGAAATCTCTTCTTGTGGTACTTTTCCCATCAAAGTCCAGCCGAGGTGTGTTTCAATTGCCACAAGACCAGATGATAATGTCTTTCTCCCACCAGTTAGCAGCTTACACAAGATGTCAGCACCGACAAGGACATCAACTACTTCGTTTTTGTCGCTAACATCAGTCAAAGTAATATTACTTTCTTTTAACTCTCGAATCCAAGAACCTGGGCAAACTGTTGAATATTTTCACAAATTTTTGCTTGATCCATGACTTCAAAATTGCAGCTAAATTTTTCATTCAGATTTCTCAATCTTACTTTGTAGCAGTTGTGAATAATCTCTTTGGACGAAATGCCACCAAAAAGGGAATGCACTAGTCTTTCTTGGCGAAGAGGTATATAATTCATTTCCTTGGCGACACTTTTCAAAATGTGGGATTTATGTGACGCCGAATCCAGTAGTAATCGTACGGTTCTTCAGATATTAACTTCCCAGCTAACACAACCCTATCGGATAAGTTTTGGGCCGACTCCGGCATGCCGATGCAGCATGTGCGGGGCAATATCGCTCAGTCGGTACCAAAAACGTCAAAATTGCGTCCGCGTGGGCGTGTGTCGGGCCGAAAGGATGGGGTGGTTTTGGATATGTGTCGGCAAAAACGACAACGGCGTCGGCCCAGCCCTATGCCATATTTGAACCAAAGCCATAACCAATGCCATGGTGCGGTATCGGCAACGGCAAAATATCGAAAACCGGTCAGCACCTTACAGATTTACAAAATACCGTAATTAGTTTCATAATTAGTTCTCTAGGACAGTAAACAGCCCATTACAGTAATAATAATTATTATTAATATATAAATAACTTTAAACCACTGGGACTAACTTTGTTAAAAATACTTAGCTAAATCAATAAAATAATTTGTTTTTAAAAATGTTTGATTAAATTAAAAGCTTTTTATGAAACTAAGGGTATTTGAAGAATTAACCAATATTTGTTGAATCACCAAATAATTTCGGTTAATTTCACAAAAAGCTTTCCTTTTTAATTTCATCAGACATTTTCCTAAAAGCAAACAATTTTTTTTTATTTAACTAAGCATTTTTAACAAAATTAGTCCCATTGGTGTAAAGTCATTCATATAATAATAATAATAATAATAATAATAATTACTTTTAATGGGTTGATTGTTGCAGAAGAGAACTAATTATAGAATAAATTATTAATAAATCCATGTTTATTATGAGAAAAGTACTTATTTTGTGTAAATATTTTATTTTATATTACTGAACTTTTATTTTATGAGCAGTCCTCTTACCCGCGAAAAAAAAAAAATTTACATTAGTTGTTATTAAAAAGAAATATAAACTTCAAGTAAAGATCTATTTTCATATTCATGTACTTTTATATTTCATTGTATAATCTTCTTTCTAAAGAAGAAAATAGCTTTTTGTAACAATTTTTTCCCTGTTGAATACAGACTTGCTAAGTTTCCAAAATTGAAAAACCTCCTATTTTTTCTAAGTCAAAAAGCTTGATATTTTTTATGCAGATATTTTCCGATTAAAATGCACATATATTGAATGCAGATACAATTTGTGTCTTTTCTTAAGTGAGAGATTAATGTCAGTATAAACAGCACTGTTTTATTCCTTATTTTTATTATCTAAATAAATTTCAAAATTTTACAAAAAAATCAGAAAATATAGATCCTTAAAAATAGATACAAGAAACTATCTATAACTAAAAAATGTAATACAATAAACGTTGAAAATTGGAGCTAGCACAATGTACAATAAATTAATAAATTGTTTAACCTCATGTACCTTATAAAGAAAAACAAAATACTTTTTAATGCAATAGTTAAATAAATATTTCACTTACTGTTCTTGGAGCTTACCGGTGTTAGCAAGTTATATAGGGCTAACCAAAAAGATTAAAACAATGTTAAAGAACTTAATTATTCATTTAACAAATGTCTTAATCCAATTAGTCTTAGTGAAAAATATTTTTACTTGTCTCTTTACTTTTTAATCCGAACAACACGAAAGCCAGAAAACTGGAAGTCTCCCTTTACCTCATACTCTCAATACTCTCATCTCATCATATCTAAACATAATAAACAACTAACAAAACAACACTGGAAGTAAGCGCTATCAGCATTGTTATCCGCCGCTGTTAAATAGTTCGTATCGTATGAATAGCTTGGAAAAAAAACTAAAATACTTTTCAACTGTTAAGTGCTGAAATAAAGTTTATTTTATAAAAATAATTAATGTTCGGGTTACTTGAGTGGAATAATTAAAAGAATTGAGAAATTAAGTGTGAAAAAAAATTATAAGTAAAGCTTCCATAGCATGCCAAACTTAGGTATTGGCGAGAATGTACTTTGTTGATTTCTTGTAACCCTGTGTTTCACACGCATGGCGTAAGGGGGTAGGGTCGTGGGGTCACAAAATCTTTCTTTCCCCATGCTGGGCCAAAAAGAAAACCTGCCCACCACGATTTGTCAAGCTCTCGGTTTAAACAATTTTTCTCATTCCCAATCGGCTGTACTCTTTTTAAACGCTTTCTGAATATTTTAGGGCTTCTTTTATTTATTTAAAACATTTATTTATATATTTTTATTTTTAATGTAATGCGAAATATTTTATGCAAAACAGGTATTTGTTGAAAAAAAGTAAATAGTACTTTCCCTTTTCTTAATAATACTCTCACAGTTTTACATCAGGTTATATTAATTGTTATAATGGATTTACTACATATATATGTATATATATATATATATTGCTTTATTTTATTCATATATGAGGTTCAATATTTGATAAGTTATCCTTCTAATTATTTATATGTCGTCATTCTTGCGTATTTCAGCATGTTTTTTTTTAATCTTAAAAGTTTAATAAGTTATAAGCCTTATAAAGAAGAGAAAGGGAGCTTTATAAGGTATAAATTTATCCTATAAAATTGTAAAAAAATTAATCAAGTAACTCTTACATTATAGTATAAATAACTTTTTCAAATTTCATGACAGTTGATAACGACTAAAGTGTGAATTTCTGGGGTTCCGGCCTACCGCGCGGTTGTTTTCTCCAGATGTAACGTGAATTCGGGTTAAAACCCCTTACAAAGTCCTCCGCCCAAGGCATGCCTTAATTAAGCAGACAGCTCTCGTGTAGATCTGTCTTAACAACAAAACCTAAATAATTTTCGTGACAATTTACAGTGAAAGTAAAAAGTTTAATATTTTTAATATTAAATAAAAACCATAATCACTTCCAATCCCTATTACTGTCTGAGCGTGTCCAAAAACCCTGCCCTACGGTTTTCTTCTTTAAATATTGATCATAGACATTTAGAATAAATTACCATGTCACTTTATGGTACCAAATAAAATTTTCATGAGATTTAATGTAGATAAATACAAACTTTTATTTTTTATACAGCCCTCTTACGAAAATTTCCAATAAGTAAAATATACCCCTTACATTAGGGGCACAGTGGGTTTAGGGGCCTTACACAGTAGGCCTTTTCTCATAAAAAGGCCTACAGATACAGATATATTTATTAAAAGTTACTGAGGGGCAACAAGCTTTGCAATATCAATAATAGTTAAAAAATATAGTTATTAAAACTATTCTAATAAAACTAATTAACCATTAATTTTAATGACAGTTATATATAGCCAATATTTTACATTTTAAGAAATGAGTTTGAAATCATTCTAAACCAGTTTCCTTTAAAAAACTCTTTTTTGCATTTAGAAATGAAAATTTGTTTAAGAACATTACAATTACACTGATATTTAATTTAGAGGTTTTTAATGCCTCATTAATAGAATAATTTAATTTTTTAAAAAGCATCTTCAAAATAAGAGTACTAATGTTTAAAATTTATATTTTCAAAAACAAAAATATTTATAAATAAATATAAAGTGGTGACCAAAATTGTGGACACTTTTAGAAATTTTTAGGTTTTTTAACTTTGTATGCTTATAGGAAGTGCTATGTTTCACAAAATGCAAATTCATACATTTTAAGGAGAATTTAATACTAATTTAAATGCGCAAAACTAAATTTAAATATGTGCAATAGAGTAAAAGTTATAATTACTTTAATCTGAAAAACAAATACAGTGATGAAGTGGATTGTAATTTCTAACTTTCCATGTCAATCACTGTTACTTTTCTGAGCTTGAATCTCTCGTCAGCTCAATAAAACATCGATGCGAAGCTATAATAAAAAATTAAGGCTACCCGACAAACTGCTGATAACTCACTGCAATCTTCAATATCTAATGCATCTCGATAATTATCTCTGTTTAACTTCTTTTGCATTGCAAATATTTTAATTTTGTTTTTTGAATTGAAATCACTATTAAATCATCTTTAAAATGATGTAAAAGAGTTTGAATTTTGTGGAACATAACATTTTTTTTATACGCATATGAACTTAGAAAAAAAAAGTTTCCAAAAATGTCCAATGTTGGCCACCAGTGCATACTTATAAATTATTCATTATTCTAATAATTATTATTATTAGAATAAAGACCTAAAAGCTAACAAGATATATTACTATGAATCAGAATAAAATCTTGCACTTATAAAAATAAGCCGCAGTTGGTTAGGAATTAATTGTCTAGTGCGCCAAATTTAGTCCAGCACCGACAAACAGTCTTGGCGCCGATAGTGAATGAGCATACTTAAACTGAAAAACAAACAAAAAAGACAAAAATGAACTTTTTATTTTATCTATTTAGAGTATCGCATTTAGTTGGGAACTAATAAAAACAGATTTTACTTAATATTAATTTGAGGTAAATACAGGCCATTGATAGGGAATTGGACTATGGATCTAAGAAAAACATGTACACAAGATCAATGTGCCCATTAAATCTGTTGGGCCGATTGTAGATCATCAATTCTGGTTCTTGTTCAACACAGCAAACAAATAAAATAATTGGCAAATTATAATGAATTAAGTTATGTAACGAGTTTAAGTATTTCTTTAATTGATTATTTTCAAGATGAAGTGCTTGTTTGTTTAAAAATCAAAATGAAATTATGTTGATGCCTAATCTACAACAGAACATGTATTATAGGTATGAATCATTTTACACTGTAAAATTCCGTTGTATTTTGATACAAATAGTTTTCCGGTGTCGTTTTTTCTGCTCACCTTCCGGGTCTACCTATTAGGTAGATCTATAATAAAGTGACCAGTATATCGAGCCTTAGTAGTGCCGAATGTCTGATGGTCAAGTGCGTCATTAGAAAAAAAAAATGTTTTAACTCGACTGTTTATGCTAACCATATCTTCTGTTCTGTTGTGCACGGGTATACCGTATTGGTTATTACTCTCAGCGATAGCAAAAAAATCCAGTTCATTTACTTTTTTGGCTGTGCGGAATCTGCTTGAAGAATTGTAATGAAAGTTAAGTTTGAAAATGTTTAACTAATTTGATCAAAAGCAGTTAAGAACATTCAGAAAGGCCGAGGCCTTAGCCATTATTTCCTTTTGGGTGGGGGCAACATACGCGCTAATTATCATATTGGTTTGTTTGTTTGGAAAAATATGGCCAATTATCTGTGCTAGAGATCTAGACCGATGGGGGAGGGATGCCCTCCGTGGAAGTCCTAACCCATACTTGCGCTAAGTTTCGGAGGAAATCACGGGAAACTCCGAACGGTTAGGTCGTCGGATAGGACCTGGTTTTGAACCAGGCATCTTCCATCTCCCAGTTCAGAGCGCTATGCGCTCGGCCACTGCGCGGGCGATTATCATGTTGGAAAGAATAAAAACGTAGGAAGATAAACGTCATACAAAAAGGCATAGGGGGTCAAGTTCCGCCTTGCCCTATGCTACCAACTTCCGGGCTCGTAGCCAGGAGGTGCGTTAAGTGACAGTACCACCTGAAAAAATCTCCCCCCCCCCCCCAAGAAAAAATTTTACCCTACTTCCAAATTTGAAAAAAAGACAGAAAAAGTGATTTGAAAAAATAAAAATGTTGAAATAAAAAGCCCTTTTGAAGAAATTAAATGTTTTATAAAAAGTTTTTAAATCTTGATAACTAAGACTCAAGTGTGTATACGACAGAGTGTGCATTTTGAACATTAAACCAAGTTTTAAAATCCCATTGGGATTTAATCTTGGCCGAGTAGATAAGACACTGAGCATGATAGACGGCTGAAAGTCCCAGGTTCGGGCCCATCGCGCGGCTGTCGATCTACAGTCTGGAGTTTTAGTCAGTTTTCAGGCTTTCGGGGACCTCGGATAGAGATTGAATTGGGGCCCTTACTGCGGGGAATTTAGAGGAAATAGAATATTAGGAAATGTAATGCATGAAAATTAGGTTCACGTGCCTAAAAACCATACTTCACTATTTTAAAGTTTATAGGTCCTCTTACTCTTGGGGGGACCCCTCGTGACGTAGTGTCTGTGAACATACAATTTAATAAATTATCAAACTAATTTGGTACATTACTCTGTTATATATAAAATTACTTTAGTTATAAAACTCTACATCCATTTTTGGGAGCCTTAGGCCGGGGGCCCTCGGCAATCGCCGACCAACTGGCCTGGCAGTTTTCCCCAGATGTAACAATTATACCAGTTAAAACCCCCTTGAAAAGTCCTCCACCCAAAGGCACCCCGCTCCCCATAGACTGGTGCCCCTTGTTCAGGATTACCATAACACCCAAACATCAAACAACCAAAACCCCAATGATTATCGATGTTACAAGATTGGAAAGAAGATTGTCCTGCTTTCTTTTAATCGAGATATTGTTAAAAATCTCATCCTATCCTAGAGAACTTTGTTGATCGGTTTGCCAACGAACAGGAGCAAATGGTCTAGATTGTTGCTAGAGTAAATCATATTTCTAATATTCAAAACATACACATTATATTTCGTCTTTTCGCCCTCTATAAGGATGTCGTAGGAGCTGAACGAATTGCGTTTCCGTGAAAACAAGTGGTCAGGCAAGACTAATTCCGCAGGTCATTTGAAGGACAGAGAGGGAAATGCTATTTTCAACTTTTTCTTCTTACTATACCCCCTCAGGGGATATGGACATAGAATAGAAATAGCGCATCGAATTCTGTGGCTATGGAGGGAGAGAGAATGTTTTGTATCACTCCGTTTCTTTTCTTCCTTGCTGACTTCTAAGTTTTTGGCGTGAAATATTTGAAGCGACCCCATATTTGGCTATTAATGAATGCACAAGTGAATGAATTCGAGTTTTTGTTAATCTCAGATGTTCTTTACATCTGAAGGAGTAAAAATTTGAAAGTAAAATAATATTGACCGAGGAAAATTTGATTAACACATATTATTTATTAGTGTACATTAATTTGCGTATTTTAAAGAAGTACACATGCGCCTTTTATTACCGTGTTTACTCGTGTAATAGTCGCACCCCCGTTTTGAAGCACAAAAAAAAAAAATAGTTTTAGAGCATACAATATTATGTAGTAGATTTTCCTCGCATAATAGTCCTACCTGGACATTCAAAATGCGAAATTGGCAAAAAAAGTACTATTTAGGGAGTAAACATGTATATAATTTCTTTGGCCCTTGGAGTAACAATAAAACTTTGGTGTCGTTCCACAGGAAAATTTATAATATCCTTCTATTATTCAAGAGTTTAAACTCTGTGTTTTACGTAAAAAAAATAGCCAATATTAGCTAAAATAATTTTAAAGGTAAAAACACTGTCTTAAAGTGTATTTGAATCATTTGTAATCATTACGGGTGGTTAGGTGCTCCCCTTCCCCCCTCCCCTCGCTGCAAATGCAAGAGCCCTAATAAAAACAAAATAAGTTTATATCCAATATTTAAGAAAATCGGGGGCGAAAGCACCTTTTTTTTACCGAAATGCACAGGTTCTAATTATCCTGACTTATGAACCTTCATTTAATCGGGAGGCTTCATTTCTGCCAACAACTGTCTATTATATAGAAAAGTTCCTTAACTATAAATTGTGCTGATATTTTTAATATTTTATGGAAATAATAATGAAAATACTAATGAAAATATATTTTTTCTACAATTTTAATCCAATTTAATTTCAGAAAGTTCTGTTGTGTAAGTCAGACTAAGATGTCGGTTCAATGAGCGTAGGAATTTTTCAAGGGCTCTAATGTTTATTCCTAAATATAAAACAATTAATAAACAATAAAATTGGGGTTGAACATTAGTTATAATTATTTATTCCCTAATTTTATAAAAATCAATCATATTTCCTTCGTTTTATGAATATTAGATAATGTTTTGAATTTATAAAAATTTTATAAAATTCCCCCAATTTCTGTCCTAGAATTGGGGATACAACGGTGATTTATCCTCAATTATATGTTCAAAAATCTGGTTAGCTTATCGAACGCACATTAACAATACATTTGGAGAAAATCACCCAAAATCTAAATTGTAGATTGACAGATACGCGGTAGACCAGAACCTTGGACCTTCACACTTCAACCATGTTCGGTGCCTTATCCTCCCGGTCATGGTGGGAACCATTTGTGAACATCTAAAATGCAACATTTTATGTTCTGCTTTGCAGGTATTTTATTTTTATTTATTTATTTTAATTTTTTTAATTGGAAGTACTTAAGAACAACTATTACTTTACATAAAATAAAATTTATAGTCATATGATTTTGCTTAGAAATATGAATAACTAGACATAAACTGCCCCTTTGAGGGTTGAAGGGGGGGGGTGGCGTTAGAAACCCCTTCAATACTAAATTATAAAAAGCAAAGTCGGTAAATTAACCAGATAAAATGATTTTTTTTTCTTTATTTGTCTGTGAAGGGGGCACTTCAATCCTACGGGCTCAAAACATTGTAAATAGTAAGTATCGAAAGCATAAATTAAAAAATATTACCATAACAATATATATGTGCTGCTTGCTGGTTTTATACCGTTCAGTTTAGAAATTAAACTTCTGGACCGATATCGGTTATGCAGTACATCGCCGAAATCGCATGTTAACCCTAAAAGACTTGCCGCAATCGGACCGTTGCATGCCCGAAATCACATTTCTTTTGCCTACGCCAACGCATTTTGCCGACACAGAACAGACACCGCTCCAATGCCATGCCAATGCGACATCGAAACGGTACTGCCGATGTCGGCCCATCCCTTACCCGATACGGCTGTGTTTGCTGGGTTAGCTTTCAAAGTTTGAAGGAAAACCTTTGGACTGCGTTTACTAAAGTTAGACATATTGACTTCCTTTTCAAAAGCTTGTCCTTCATCTTTCTTTAGAGGAGGTTTATGTTGTGGTTGGAGGGTATCACACATTAATGGAACATGTTTCTTATAGCAAATCAGACATCTTAAAATAGCTTTACATCTTTTAACTGTATGACCAGCTTTCAAACAGGCGAAACAGCAGAGCTTATCTTTCACAATTTTCTGCCTTTCTGATAGACTCATTTTTTGTGCTGAAAAGCATTCTGAACTCATGTGTTTTCCCTCACAGAAAATGCAAGATTTCTTAACTTCTGCAGTCGAAGTAGTTGTCAATAAACCTGCAGCTGTCGGTACTTTACTCCTTAACTGTTTTGAAACATGAAACTTTTTCGTAAACGGTTTATTATCGTGGCTCTTTCCTAAGCCAAAACCAGCTACAGCTAAACTAATTCTCTCTTCCTCTTCTACCTCCGTTTTAAGAAATTCCATTAAATTTTTAAGTCGCTCTTTAGCATCATATTTAAAACTGGAAGTGTTACTGCGATTCCAAGCTTTCAAAAATTCAGCGGGAAAACATGATTCAACCATCGGATATAATATGGCAGCATTTACATCTGTAGTGACACCTAATGTTTCTAAAGCGCGTAAATAAGATTCTAGTTTATCATATAAAAATATTAACAAAACTTCTCTTTTGTTTGTACAGAAATAATTAATTTCAGTAGCTCTCTAACGTACACTTCGACTAAAATATCTTCTCTACCAAAGCGCGATTTAAACTCTCAATAGCCTTTTCAATAGTCTCTCAATAGTCTAGTTGGCGGAAAACTCTCGACTACTTATCTCGCGCGAGAACCAACAACTGTGGCTTGTATTAAATATTAAAATTTATCCTCAGAGGCGATTTCTTTGAGAATCTGCTCAAATTGGCTCCAAAAGGGTAGCAAGTCTTTAATATCATCGCCATATTGTGTAAATTCTAATCTGGGTAAAGTAAATTTCCGTTTCGCGCTACTCGCTTCAGAATTATAATTATATGCAATTGGCTCACTTGCGTAGTAGTAAGGTCAGTAGTAAGGGCAGGCTTGTATGCGGCGGAAGTGACGTCATGAAGGGGGCGTGGCTATGACGTCATAGGGGGCGTGGCCGGAAGTGACGTCATGAGTGGAGTTGAGCTGTTTTCCTCCTTTTGGTTGAGTGGTTTCCCTCCTGGATGGTTGAGTTGTTTACTTCCTGGATGTGATGTCTGCTATTAGTTTCGTTTTTATTTTCGTGAAAGGTTACGAGGGTATTTCTTTACAGGGTGGCAACACCGAATTTCTTTTCACGGGAATGGCAACGGGGTTTAGTTTCGGTATGGGACTTAGAATTTTTCGCAGAATCTTTGGCCAGAATTGTACAATTTGCTTTTAATTTATTTTAATTAATTTTAGTGCTGCCATCTTGTGTTATGTTTAGGAACTACCTTTTTTTTGGAATGGGACTTAGAATCTTTTAGTGCTTGGAACTGATTTTAATGATTTATTTAATTACTGAATTTTAGTTAATTTATTTAATTAATTAATGTTAGTGCTGCCATCTATTATTGAATTACGCGTAGTGTTTCATATCAATTTAAACGGGGGGTTTTCTATTCATGAAATCAAAATTAGCAGAAAAGGAAAAATATTTTATTTATTACTACCTTACAGTTCTTAGCCTATTGCCAGATTCTAGCTGATTTTATTATTATTAATAATGAGAGTATATAAAAATTTTAGTTAATGAAGTTTTTGGTTTTGATTTAGTTGTTCTAAATGTGAATTATATATAGGCAAGATTATAAGAACTGTCTAAAATATATTTTGCAATGAATGCTTAATCATAAAACAACAAGAATAGTAAAAAGTATACGAAAAATTTCTTTTCTATTCTACTCCATCAGATCACACAGCTTAAAAATTAACTAAAAATGTATTAAATATTTTAGAATGCTGAGCCTTTTGTGTTTCGATAGATTATTATATTCATATTCACCTGCCGGGCCAAATGGCTGTCCTTCTGGTGACCAACCTTCAAATATAAAAGAAAACTTTCTTATATTCAACAGTAAAATAGTGTTAAAGAAAAAAAATTCCTTTGTCAGTGAAAGATATTAAATTTCATCACTTAGACATTAAAAAAAGGCTTAAGATTTGCAGGAATTTCTTTAAAAATAATAAAATATTACATGCATTAGAATCTGCTGACAGGTAGGTTCGCCCAACTGGTGATAAACATAATTACATCTTCACATGGAATAGAAAAACTTACTCTTATAGATGTAAAAATAATATTCTGTTCAAAGTATAAAAAATTGTCTAATATGTGTGTTGTTAAATAAGCAAAATTTTATCTTGCAATTTCAAATTATAATTCTTTAAAAGCGAAGTTAAGGATCGGAAAAAAATTATGCCCATTTAGATCCATAAAACCTTAAACCTTTTCACACAATTTTAGCCTTAATACGAGGAGGGACACCAAATTTTTATAAAATTGTCTCTTAAATATAAAACTCACCTTTTTTCAAGGTCTAGTCCGCCTCCCTAGAATCCAGATGACGTTCTACAGAATACCACACCGTATTCTAGCCTCACATGACCACTATTTTAGTTGCTTTTTTTGCGAAATGAAAAAGAAAATAGACACAATAATTTAAGTGCCTAACCCGATAAATATTTTTATATAATTTTTTTTTAATAATACTAGCGAATACTTAGTACGTCGTATCACAATTAACCTGCAAAGCCTGAATTCTTTATTCTGAAACCACAATTCTTTAGTTCTTAATTTATTTGTATCGAGTGTGTGAACCCCTTTTCTGGCATATACCACAAAATTCAGACCAAAACTTCAGGCATACCTCCTGGTCCAAACAGTCCCTCGGCTGGTGCTCCACCATCACCTAAAAAATTCAAAAAGTCAAGTTTCATTTTCAAAAATACTACTCATATCAAATCTAAGATTATTTTTTTAGGTGAAGTTTTACATCAATTTCAATGGGGTTTTCCTTTAAATAACAGGAACATTAGCAAAGAAAACCAATTTATATTTTATTACTACCTTACAGTCTTAAGGCATTTTCGAGAATCTAGGTCACTTTTTAGTACTTACAAAGAGAGTACACCGAATTTTTATGATTTCTTAAGTGTAAGGTTTTGATTTAACAGTTTTAAATTCATTCATATGTATTCTACAGTAACAAGATTGTAATAAATTTCTGAACGATTTTTTAATGAAGGCTTTTTCATAAAATAACAAGACAAAAAAAAATATATGTGAAAAATGTATTTTCCGTTCTACCCCATTTTAAAATAAACACTCCATCAGATCAGTCACCTTGAAAAATAAGTAAAAATGTACTACATATTTTAGTATATTGAGAATTTTTTTTCGGTAAATAAACTAAAGTATTATATATGTTTACTTGCCGGTCCAAATGGTTGTCCTACTGGTACCCCACCTTCAAATGGAAAAGAAAGACTCTCTTAAGTGCAACAGCAAAATAGTGTTAAAGAAATAAAAATACGTATGTGAGTAAAAGGTGTGAAATGTAATCTCTTAAACTTTGGAAAAGGATTTAATATTTGCAGAAATACCCTTAAATTTTATAAAATAATGTATTCATCCATACCTGCGGGCCGGTTCTACAGCATACTTCATGGTATTCTATCCCCAAATTCCCACTCTCTCTGAAGAAGTATTTTCCAATGAATAAACAAAATTAAGCCCAATTATTTAATTGCCTAACCGGCTAAATAATTTTAATATCAGATTCCTTTTTATAATATTAACGAATGTTTAGTAGGTTTTCACCATAATTCACCTGGCAAAGTCCCAATTGTATTTTCTCACTACCCTATCGTTAAGTTTAATTTATTGTTTCCGAGTATGTAAACGAATTTTTCTGAGGTATATTACAATATTCAGAACAAAACATCAGACATTACTCCTTGTCCGTACGGTCCCTTACTGTTATTTCACCTTTACATAAAAAGTGCACACAGATAAATTTTATTCTAAAACATGCTAATCATATAAAATCTAAGATTATAGTTTAAAAATAAGCAAATTAAGTGAGTTCAGAGTTTAATATCAATTTAAACGGGGGTTTTCTATTCATGTAATGAAAATTAACAAAAAAGGAAAAATATTTTATTTATTACTACCTTACAGTTCTTATCCAGCAAACACACAACTGCCCGCAAAATGACGGCCGGGTACCCGTCGTGCTGGCAATGTGCCATATACCGGGAGCAAGGTAGATTGCCATCGTCTGGAAGTCACTGGAGTACCAATGTCTGAAAAGTGCATATGCGCCGGTGCGTAACTCGTAACGGCGAACTGCCATGTGTCTATGACATGCACAGAAAAGTTAACCGCGTGGTACTGTTTAAAATGTACCGGGCCAACACTATTTGGAAGCAATGGGCCTGTATATATTTCGTAGTGTTGGCATAAAATTTCGTTATTTTAATTAAATAATATTATTTTACTTTCATAATGTGTAGAAGTGTTTTCCGTACACCCAAAGGCAGGGTCACAGTTAAGATTTTTTTTGGAGGGGGGGGGGTGTAAGGGGAAGAGTTCATATTGTGCTTTCAAATATTAAAAACTAGAATAAAACTAATGAGTTCAGTATGCAATAAAAATGTTCGCTACATCAACACTGAAATCCCCACCCTGTATATGAGTGCATATGTACAGAATATGAATTTTATATTCTTAAAATTTTTATAATTGATATTAATTTTTTACAATTTTGCTAAAATTTTCCTGAAAAAAAATACTTGAAGACTTTTTCTACGTTAAGCCCCTTTTAAAATGTACCATCATGTAATAGTCAAAATAGAAAGTACGCAATGTGTTCTTTTAGGGATTTATTTTCTTTACGCTGTTTCGTTGCTTTTGAATTAAATGTTTGATTTACCGAGAGGCCTCACATGTAATACTACTTTACACCCAACAGAGCAGATGGCTAGCCAAGACATTGTTGCGTCGTCAGCTATCTTCTCACGGTCGAGATTACCAGCTTCGAACTGTTATCGCGGATTTGGCTATATTAATTCAGATTATTTATACATAGTACAGATGAATTTTTTTTATGCGTTTGAAGACAGAAAATCAATAATTGCTTGTCTATTTTAATAAGAGGTCTGTGTACGTGTCATTATATCGTTTTCTTTTCAAAGGATCTTTTAATAGTTCATTGGAAATTTCAGGGACGGCCCGACACGGTAAAGTAAGTATCAGTGGCGGATTATTGAAAGTTTGTCGGGGGGGGGGGGGTAAGTTAGAAGATTGACATATACATCCATTTTATGGAAGTAAAATAGAATCATTTACATTAATTTCTTTTTCCTAGCGGGGGCGGTTCCCCCCTCCGACCTCACCCTTTAATCCGCCCTTGATAAGCATCGTATCTGGGCGCTGTCTTCGAAGGGGCGCAATATCGAGCTCAAAACGTGGAAAATGTATAAAAGGGGAGGCTTTTTTACGTTTGCAGGGGGGCGCCGCGTACCTTAGGGTCGCTCCTAGGAAATTTTACAAAATTGCGGCTGCCTCGTACTCCAAGGGGCATAAAATAGATCTAATAAACTTTTAAGTTGTGAGTTGCCCTCTTTTCAGTGGAAAAATAGATAATATGGTGTAGCATAATAATACAAAGAAAGGAGCAGAGAAAAAATTCGAAATACATAAAAATTCCAAACAATTATATTCTCGGAGAAAAAAGTGATAAATAAAAAAATTCTAGGAATCGTCAAAAAATTCGCATTATCCAAGTTTCACGGAAGAATAGTACGCACGTTTCGGGTGGTACAAAGGGTCCACCCTTCTTTTCAGGAACGTGGTGAAGGAGGGTCGACCTTTTGTACCATCCGAAACCTGCATACTGTTTATATGATTCTATATTATAAATATCATTTATTCCTGCATACTGTTTATATATATGTTTATATTCTATATGCATATGAGCATTTAACGGCGTTTCCATGCTTAACCCTTTCCCCTCTCGTTATTGAAAATATGCAGTGAAGAATACTATCCTGCGACCTTATTCGGAGGACTTTTTAAGGGGTTCTAATGGGTATTCACGTTACATCTGGAGAAAACTGATCAAAACTCCAGACCATTAGATCGACAGCTCCGCAAATTGACCCGAAACCGGAACCTGCACAATTCCGCATTCATTATACAATATTCAGACTCTTTTGTTTACATATATTTGATAAATTTTCAGACCCTTATTATCGCATGGGCAAATCGGGACTTTGCCCAGGGTCCCCGGTTCGAAAGGGCCCCCAGTTTCAAATGTTGTTCTGAAATATTCTTTTATATGTCAAAATTTTATGAAAAAGAAAACAAATTTTATAGATGGGGACACCCAAATTCATCAATGCCCGGGGCCCCTGTTGGTTATAATCGGGCCCTGTAAATTTTTATAAGCTACGTTCGGGCTAAATGAACAGTGTGTAATTATATTCAAATTCCTTACAAACATAAAATAAGAAGCACTTCACTTTAAAGAACAATTGAGAAAAACAAAAATCACAGCTTCACAGCAAAATTAAAACTATTTTAATATAATAAAATTTAATATAACAGCTATTAAGGCAAATTTTGAGCTGAATAATTACAATATATATGTATGTATATGTAATGCACATAAAATACGAAACACGAAGTTAATATGTTGCGGGGAGGGGGACCGCTCTAGTTAGATGCTTTAAAAATTGGCGTGTTTGGCGCATTTTCGAGTGCAACAGCCATTCTCTCTCTTTTTTTTTTTTTTTTTTTTGTCTTTAATTTCGGTCGTAGACGTTGAGCAACGAGAGAGTTATAATTGATGAATTACGAATTAAGTTCACTTTTTAGGATACACATTTTTTCCGGTTTCTCATTGAACTTTCGAAAAGTTTCATTGCTTTGGTTAATGTTAAGCTGTTCAAGACAACTAATTTGGTTTCGTCGTTTGGAGCAATATAAGGATAGCATTTGCTTCAATGTTGAAACCCTGTTAGTTTTTGATACAACACAGATTCTACAAATTACTTGGATAACACTATTACAGGTAAATTTTTACTTTCACTGTTTTTAATATACATAATCTCATAGCGTATTTTAATGTATAAAAGTATATTCCTCCATAAAATTTGAGTTATGTAGTTATGCAACAAGTATAGATGTAGAAATTTCTATTTAGAATAGCTAACATAAGAAAAATCATTTGATCTAAACAACCTGTACAATACATAACAAAATGTTACCCTAAAGTTATGTGTGTGTGTGTAACATAGTACAGCTTTTTTTATTATTTATTGATTTAAAAAAATGGCTTGAACATAAATTGATTAGATAGAGACTAATAAAAGCTTATTTTACCTAAACGAAACGTGCAGTAAATCCAAATGCTACCCTTAAGCAATGTCTTTTTTTGAGGGGGAGGAGGGGAGGGGGTTGATGAATAAGCCCCCTAACCCTTCCCCTGGATACGATACTGGCTCGTATTTTAATTACGGCAGCATTGCTGTGAATAGGCACTAAGCCGGCACAGTGCCATTATATTACAGTCACTGTTAAGCTATCAGGTCTATGCCTTTATTGTAAATGATGGCCGGCACATGCAGTAACGCCTTCACAGTGCCATTGCCTTCCCGGGCTTCTGGCAAGGTGCTTCTCGGGCGACCACTTTTGATACGATTCAATTACATTTTGCAGTGCCGGGCCGGTGCTGGACGTAAAGGCAGAAAGGCACTGAGAGGTACTCCGCCAGCAGGTGTGTGTTTGCTGGGTAGCCTATTGCCAGATTCTAGCAGATTTTTTTATTTGTACTAATGAGAGTATATAAAAATTTTAGTTTTATGAAGTTTTGGGTATTGATTTATTTGTTATAAATGCACTAACATGAATTATATATAAGCAAGATTATAAGAAGTGCCTAAAATATATTTTACAATGAATGCTTAATCATAAAACAACAAGAATATTAAAAAGTATACGAAAAATTTCTTTTCTATTCTAAGCCATCAGATCACACAGCTTAAAAAATATTTAAAAATCTATTAAATATTTTAGAATGCTGAGCCTTTTGTTTTTAGATAGATTAAGTATTATATTCATAATCACCTGCTGGGCCAAATGGCTGTCCTTCTGGTGACCAACCTTCAAATATAAAAGAAAAACTTTCTTGAATTCAACAGTAAAATAGTGTTAAAGAAAAAAAAATTCGTTTGTCAGTGAAAGATATTAAATTTCATCACTTAGACTTTGAAAAAGGACTTAAGATTTGCAGAAATTCCGTTAATATTAAGAAAATATTACATGCATTAGAACCGGCTGGCAGGTAGGTTCGTACAATCCGTAAGCGGCGTAACTATCAGTGCCGTAGTTTGGGTTGGCGGAAATGTGTTTGAGAGGGGTGGGACCCGGAATGGTGTCTTTACATTAACTTAAAAAAATGGAAAGGAAGCCATACCGAGAGCACTGATTATAAAAAACTTTCCAGCAGTCTTATTTGCATATATACTACAGTTTGCATACCTGCCAACTCTAGCGGTTTTTTCAGGAGACGACCGTATTTTGATGGTTTCTCCTGGTCTCCTGATTTTACATTAAAATATCCTGTTTTTCTAACATTGTGAAGCTTTAATAATCGATACATTTATTTCTCCGCCAGTTCTGAAAGATTACTGCTCTCTGGGTCTATTCATTCAACATGGACAAATATACCATAGTATTTTGGTCCAATAATAAAGATTTGTGCTAATATTGATAACTCATTTGTGAAGGATTCTTGAAATTTTCAGAATTCGGTGGCAAATCGTTTAATTGTAACATTTTTTGAGTTCAAAGTCCCAAAATTTTACTACATTTTTTTAGTCTAAAAAGCAGATATTTTGTAAAATTTCGAACATTTAAGAAAAAAAAAAAACTTGTGAACGTAAAGTGACATTGAAGTTTTATTCATTTTATGTTAAAAGAATTCTATGTCTGAGCTTTTTTACAAATTCTATTTTTAATATCGCGACCTTTTGTCAGTGCCGGATTAACAATATAGCAGAAGTAGCAAATGCTACGGGCCCCCCACCTTCAGCTTGAAAGTTTTCGTTTTCTTCCCCCTCCCAAGATCCCGTTTTTTTTATAGCGAAAGATAATTATCGTAATTTTTCTTACTTTCTTTCTTTTTTCATTTCGCAGTAGGATGCTATTTCGTTCAGTCCTAGATTTTTGTCTACGCGACTATGTATACATGATTTGTAGACAGGTTTTGTAGACATGAACTGTCACGGTGAAGATCTTTTCAAATGTGTTGGCCAGATAACGTGGAGGTGGGAGAGAATAAAATGCTGAAAGTCGCATAAGGTTATAGGTTTCAATTCCAAAGATGTGTTGTATGGAACAAGAAATACAAACATGGCATACTCATGGATTATAATGCCCTTTCCAAACAGTATTTAAAATTTTGAAGTATAGTTGTAATATGCTAGGCAAAGATTGTAAAAACAGATTCAGTATGCGATTTTAAGATACATTTCGATTCCAGATGTGTTTTATGGAACGAGGGAGAAAAATACGGCACACTCATGAATAATGATACACTTTCTAACTTAATGGAATAAGGAAAGAAAATAGGGAGGACGTATGGAGTATGATATGCATTTAATATATAGCACTTTAGTGCATATTTAAAACGTGAAAGTGTTTCAGATTTACTTTTTTTTGGATAAGACAATTTTTGAAGCTCTAATATGGAACTGTAAATCCATTGTAGATAACTTTTTGAAGAAAATACATAAACTTAACGTAGCTGTTGAATGCTCGCATTATTTATTCAACTGATTACCTAGGCGAAACTGAATGAGTATTCTAAAGACAGCAATAAGATACTTATACAGGATTGTATTCAACACACTGTGGAACAAAAAATTCGGTACCCAGAAAAAAATTTCAGAGAGGGCCCAAACGGGGGAAAGGCAGAATTTAAAAAGAAAAGAAAATCTTCATCATATCTTTTTGCTGACAAAAATCGCAACTCGGGGAAGGGGTATTCAGACCCTTGGACACCCACCTAAATACGGCCTTTAAAAAGTACGTTTCTTACCAATAATATTAATTGTTTGTCCTTATTTGAAGGATGAATCCAGAAATAAACAAAACATGGAAAGAAAACTAAGTGCCAGAATGAAAGAAGAGAGTCAGGGCCGGATCGAAGACGAATTAAAAGGAGGGTGTCGGAGGGAGCGACCGCCCTTCCCAAGAAAAGAGAAATTAATGTAAACAATCCTATTTTACTTCCTTAAAATGGATGCGTATATTTGAATCTGCCAACTAACCGCCTCCACCCACAAAATTGCATTAATCCGTCAGTTCGCCGGATTATTCATTAGGCTAAATAGGCTGTAGCCCTTCGGCCCCGATCCTTTCAGGGGCTTTTGCAGTAACAGATACAATGAATTTTTAAATAAAGTTGTTGTTGGCGCATGCGCGCAGCTGTGTAGAGGAAACAAACAGACGGCTTATTCTCTCAAGAGACTGTCAAGTCTCTTGAGAGAAGTCTCTCCTCTTGCTCACGTCTTGTCTTATTGACAGCAGGTTCGCTGTCAATAAGACAAGACGTGAGCAAATGGAACTTTAAAATAGATGATCACAATTTAATTCAAATTTTGTTAATTTCTGCTGTGTGTTGTAAATATGTGTAGTAGGGTGGATCGAAATTTTTTTTTCGAAATCTTTTTCTCCCGAGGTCTCAAAAGTTGTATATTGATATAAAAAGACGTGTGTAAAATTTGAATGTTCAACGACAACGTCTTGGGGTTGCGCATCGAGCTTGAAATTTAGAAATTTATGAAAAATATGGCTTTTTTAAAATAACGACCAAAAAAATTTCTTTTCCAAATTATCAGGCTCCCGAGGTTTTAGGAGTTGTATATTGTTATGAATAACACATATGCAAAATCTGGAGCGACTACGACAATTTCTATGGATTGCACTTCGAGCTCGAAATCTATAAATATCTGAAAATTATGTGTTTTTTGAAAAAATTAAGTAGAAAGCAAACTTTATTTGTTAAAAATAATTTGGTCCTTTTATATGTTAAAAAATATTCATAGAAGCTCAGTAAATCCCAAAAAATGGCTTTACGAATAGTTTGATGCAATGCACACGTTATACTGTCGTTTTGTCTTGGGCGCATTATGCAAGCTGTGCTCTAGACAACTAGCGCCGGTTTGCCTGCCAAGTGATGGCGATGCATTTGGTTAAACCAGGCACGAGATATTTCTTTGAAACGGCATTTAGTTTAACGTTTCAGATAGATGGTGCTTTCAGTTTGCTCTCAAAAAAGCTAAAAGGTGGTTGCCTTGCACTGCTAGGATTCTGAATAGAGTGAAACTGTCTGCAACAGGACATGGAACAAAATTTGGTGTTATTAGAAAAGCTGGGAATATCGAAAGAATTACCTTGTACCAAGTTACCAACCAGAGAAGACATACTCGTACTTCTATATTACTATTCTGTACTTAAGAAGAAAAATTTCCGAATAAAGGGCGGGATCCGCCGGAAGGAGAATTAACGTTAGTGTTGGCGATCAAAGTACCGGAAATGTGGACGAAGGCCAATATCCCTACCGTGTCAATCTAAGGAATTCAAGAGATTGTTAGAAAAGGTCATGAGCAAGTTCAGCAGATAAATAAATCGTACGTTAGAGACAGGCATTAGGAATTGTTTATGAAGAAAGTGGGAAAAACTCTCCCTTGCCGAGCTATTAAATATCGCACTTGCAAATGTCCTGACTTTTCCTGGAGCAGGTGTGGCTCTCTCTCGCAGGTGTGGCTCTCTCAGAACCTCGCATACCTCATACAGAACGGTAGTCATTAGCAGACCAGAGGGGAGCAAGATATGTGGAAATCGATAGAGTAGTAAAGAAGAGAAGTTTATGGAGAATGAGAGAAAAATTGAAAAGTTGGAAAGATTTGAGATTGGTGGAGAAAGAGGTGATAGTTCCAACTTTAGTCATTGATTTGTAAAGTGAAAATAACGAAAGAGAAGTACGAAAGACTGAAGAAAACGCTGAATGCCCATCTACCGCCACTTTGGGAGATTTGTTCACAAATGACCAAGTTAGAATAAAAATCTCAGTGTTTTCAGAAGTTTGCGACACAAACTTATTACGGCCACTCCGAAATTTGCTGTCTATCCATCTATCAGATGATAGTTTCTTACGATCTAGATTATTACACTTGACATAAAATGCCACAGTTTGATCTGAAGTCGGGCTTTACATTATTCATTAAAACGCATGCTCCAATAATTGGATGCTTGGGCTGGCACGGGCAGGAATCGGATAGCATGCAAATCAACGAGGTGGGTCCTGGGTAATGTATTTACGATTGTGGTTGTACTAGAGAAGAGCTGCGAACGTTACCCACTATTTTTCAACGGGACAGATTCATTAAAAATATATTTTTTGCTTTATACATATTTTTGTCACAAACGCATATTTTTCAGATATTTATAGATTTTAAGCTCGATGTGCAACTCCTAGAAATTGTCACAGACCCTTCAGATTTTGCATACGTCTTATTCATAACAATATTCAACTCCTATAACCTCGGGAGCCTAATAATTCCGAAAAGAATTTTTTTGGTCGATTTTTTAAAAAAGTCGTATTTTTCAAAAATTTCTAAATTTCAAGCTCGATGCGCAACCCCAAGACGTTGTCGTAGAACATTCAAATTTTACACATGTCTTATTTATATCAATTTACAACTTTTGACACCTCAGGAGATAACGATTTCGAAAAAAAATTTTTTTCGATCCACCCTAATATATATGTATGTGTATATATATATATATATATATATATATATATATATATATATATATATGTATGTATATATATATATATATATGTATGTATATATATATATATATATATATATATATATATATATATATATATATATATATATATATATATATATATATATATATATATATATATATTAGGGTGATTCATAAAAGACCCCAAAATTTTTTTTCCCTTTTTTTAAACTCTCAACCCCTAAAAATGGTCTATTCCACTAGAAAACATACCAGTATTTTTTAAAAAAAAAATTAATTGATATTTAAGGGTCGGTACCGAATTTTGAAATACGAGAAATGAAGCAAAAACGATAAATTTTTAAATAAATAATTTTATTACAATCAGAATACAGTTTTATGAATGAAGATACTAAATAACAGTGTTGAAACCTCGAAGTAGAAAGAAAGAAAAAATGTTATATAAAATTTGACTTATTGACGTTGGGGTTTTTCTGTCTATAATTCTTAACTAACAACATTAAGTACTGCTTCTGCTCCTCATCGTTTGTATGTAATTTGTTGTATTCTTCCATCAAAGCAACACTTCGTTCACCTATATCATTAACGACTCTCATGTTTTGTACAATTTCTTTAGCTGACCTGTAGCTTTCTTCTTCTTCCCACAGCTCAGGATCTTTTTGTATGAACTCGCATGAAATACCAGTCGTGTTGAAAAATTTCATTGTATTTGTTGTAACGAAATCTTCGATATTTTGATTTTTGATTGCATCTTGCATCATACCTCAAAGATGCCTTTTTAGGACTGTTTTCCGAACTTTCGTTATTCAGTGCTAAAATCATTCTGCGTTTTGTTTCATTAGAAATTCGCTTATCAAAAAAAGCTAGAGCAACCAGTTCTTCAGAAAGATACCAAAGATGATCCAACATCTTTTTCCCGGTGACTTTGGCTAAAACTGTATCATGTTTTTCGAACTCAACTATGTCCTTCAAAGCTTCAGGTCATTTTCAGGTGCCATATAAGCCACTGGCGCTGTAAACCAGTGTTTTGCATAGACAAGTACAACAAATATGCAGATATCCGTAATGGCCTTAGCTTCTTTAATTGTGATCTTAAGCTGGTGCTTAAATAGAAACATTTTCAATGCATATACAGCTTTCGCCATCCAACGTGCACGATGCATTCCAGAAGGGGCTTTGAATGAGATACCGCTTTCAGGAATCCCTCCTAAAAAGATAATGATTAAATGAAGGAGCTCCCTGTAATCGTCACGAGGCTAAAATTGTTGCAGTTGATTCTGAGCAAAAGTAATTATATCGGTCGCAGCAGTTTGAACGCAATTCCAAGCAGATGGTTCAAAAATTGCAGTTTTGAAGTCTTCCTGATTTATTTTTGTCCAACGGCTCTTAAATGTTTTGAAAATTATAATTTCAGGACCGCTGGATGGTCCAATAGCTGATACTACGACAGCTTCCAGTACGATTTCTAAGATGTGATGCCGACAAGGGAGCCAAATCAATTCTTTTTGCATTTTTTGTACCAAAAGAATACAGGCTCCGTTTATTCGCCCAGTATTAGATGCCGTTGTGTCGAAGCACATACATCTTATTTTATCACGTAAGTTCCACGATGAAATTGTCTCGAAAATAGCAGACGCCATGGTTTCTCCTTTGCCATCTGGAAGCTTAGCAACGGCCAAGAGCTGGTCCACTCCTTTTCCAGATACCAAGATTGGTAGACGATCTACTACTTCATGCCCTGTTATGTCCTCGAGCATTTTTCCATCCCAGTGCACAGTTAGTGTAGTTATGGGTTGGAAATCAGATTTTATTGATTCATCAAGCTGCAGTCTATTATTCATTCTTTGGCGACGTATAGAGGAATAGCTTACGTTGTATTCTGATACATTACAGCCTAGACTTTTGAGTGTAGATGTCAAAACAACAGTTGCTTTCCGGTCGCTCAATTTAGCGACATCGAGACTAGTTGCTAAATTAGAATCTAGGATTGTTTTTCGGCCTCGTTTCCTTGGTATCGAAAAATCTTTGCTTGAAGAAGGTCCTGGCTTCGGAGAATTAAGACGACTTTGACTCATGTCACTATCACTCCTGTCCTCTGTAGAAGAAGTAGCTGAAGATGACAATAAATTGTATTTCTCAGTTAGTCTATTTATTGCTTCTTTTTCTTTCATTTTTTCCAACTTAACTTCTTTTTCTAATTGTTTAGAAAGTTTTCTAGCATACTGTTTATCAATCTTACCGATTCGTCCAAGACGGTTCATTTTTCTTTGGTTCAAAAGAAATTGCTTATCTTCGTCAATATTCATTATATTTAGAGAATTAGAGTGAGCTATATCAAACAGAACATTTAAATTTGATTGCCACTTGTTTTCTTTTTCTTTGATTGTTGCTGAACGCTTTGCCTTATTTTCTTTATTTTTTTCTTTAATTCTGCCATTCCTTGAAATATTTGAGTATTTTTGTGATAACATGTTGCTTTTCCTTGGTGGGAATACTTGCTTTTTCCCACATAGCCGTCACACCTCCAGCAGTTAATGACGCTGATTCTCTATTTACTTTTTTCATTACATTTTTATAGTGAAAAAATAAACTCATTACTTCTTGCACTGAGGGTAATCTTGTTTGCACTAATTCTGAGCAAGTGTGTCCGATTAACCATATTTCATCTCTTTTTCTTGTTTTTATAACATCTGAAGCCATTATATGAATAATATTACAACACTAAAAAAAAAAAAAAAAAAAAAAAAAAAACGAAAGTAAGTCGCATTCACGAGCGAACACAACCACTTTGGATTTCAATGATTTTATCTCTGGGTAAGAAGCAGGATTGTTTATGTTGTAAATATCAGTCCAGCTAACTAAAGCTGGGGAATGTCATACGCATAAAATGTTTTTTTTTCTTTTTTCTCCCCCCCCCCTCCTGCAGGGAATTTATTGGTACTTGCTTGATATAGGGGTGGCCGGAAGTAGAGAAGAGAAGGAAACGCGTAGACCCAAAAGGGCGTTATTGCAGTTAATTTTTAAACTTTGAGAGTTGGTAGCGACCCCTAAATATCAATAAAAAATTCTGAAATTAATAACCAATTCATATTTTAGTAGATAGAATGATATTATGGGTTGAGAGTCAAAAATATAAAAACTTGAATTTTATGACTCACCCTAATATATATATATATATATATATATATATATATATATATATATATATATATATATATAATATGTAGAAAATTAAATAGAAAACACCCCCCAAGCCAGTCATTGTTAAAACAACAAAAAAATGTAAAATGCATTGTCCTCTTCAGAGGGGGAGATGCACAATAGTACACCATAGGTTTCGAACTCACAGCCTGAGATTTTGCCAAGGTAAAATATTGTATTCAAGACTGTAGTTTGGAAAGATTGATTTAAAAGTATTAAAACAGTTTAAATATATTTATAAAAGTGTACAATATTAATTCGAGATATAAACTGTAACAGGCAAATCTCAGAGGTGTGACTCCCCCTTACCTATGGGTACATATACATATACATACATATACATACATATATATATATATATATATGTATGTATATATATATATATATATATATATATATATATATATATATATATATATATATATATATATATATATATATATATAAGTGACATGAATAAAACTGAAGAAATGTTCATACCTTTTTCGGGCTGAATTGTAATTTCAGTAACAGACGTTGGTAACTGGCTGCCAGCGACCCAAGTAAAGCCGTACTTTCTCTCAACTTCTACCCAGCTATAGTCGGAAGGGGTCTCGGCGCGCGGTGGGAACTTTAAGGTGTGCGTGCGTCCAAATTCTTGCGATGAAACATGCTCTTAAAAAATGTTGATACAACTCCGCTTTGCACGGTGGTAGAGCTGAGCCATCAATGATTTTTTGGGGTAATCGGAAAGCGTCGTTGTTGAGCAGTTTATAGGTTTTTTGAAACATTGCTACTCTTGCCTCATCAATGCTTTTTAATCGCTTAAATCCATAGATATGGCAAACACGCTCTTCAATCTTGGAAAGAATATGCAAATGAATGAAAGAGTATATTTTTGCAAAAAACGCAAAACGGATTTACAATCGACATTTTATTAAGTAATTTAAAGCAGTTCGACAGTCTTTTTAAGATCCATCCTTCCGAAACGTTTGGACGATCTGTTTCCACTGACTATTTCAAAATATCTCCAATTCCAAAATATTAATTTTTATATTCCCAAAACGATCAAATTATGCTATTCTGAAAACATGAAAAATTTTCGCATTCGAAAGATTTCATTTTGTATACATAGCCATTCTTATATACAGTGTAGCGTAGTGTGGTCATCGACCCACATCGTCTTCTCCCCCTGGGGTCAAGAGAGCTGACCCCCGATGAATGGGGAGTGAGAGGTTTTTGGAAGGGAGGAGAGAGATGACTTTTAGCGAGAGAGCAGGCAAGTTCTCCGTATGAACTGCTCCGGGCTTGGTACTCCCGTAATGTTTCATCATGTGCTTGTACATAGATACTGTAAATATTTTTGTAAATAAAACTTATTATTTTAAGTAAGCCTCAGAGAATCACGCTACCACTGTGGCGCTACGTCACAGTCTAGAATTGGTGCCAGCGCCGGGATGAGTCCCCTGGCAAATGTGATCAAATCGATCTTAGCGGAAGAATGAAGGTCGACCCGACCCTAATGAAAATGACGGAGGCCGCCCTGGCTTTATGGAAAAACGGAGAGTCGCCCCGACTCTAGTGGAGCTGGAAGAGGCCGTCCGGCCTTTATGTTCCCGAATAACGGAGAGTCGCCCCGACTCTAGTGGAGCTGGAAGAGGCCATCCGGCCTGAGGTTCCCGAATAACGGAGAGTCGCCCCGACTCTAGTGGAGCTGGAAGAGGCCACCCGGCCTGAGTTTTCCAGAAAAGCGGAGAAGGTCTCCCTGGCCTTATTGGAAAAGAGGAGGGTTACCCCGACCCTAGTGGAAGTGACGGAGGCCGCCCTGGCCTGATTGAAAAGCTGAGAGTCGCCCCGACCCTTGTGTAGCTGAAAGAGGCCACCTGGCCTTAGTTTTCCTGTGGCCTTATTGATAAGAGAAGACGGTCACCCCGATCCTGTTGGACGCTCCCGTGTTTCGCTGGTTGGGACAGCAGGTCCCTGGCTCAAGCTGGTCATCCAGACCCTGAAGAATACTGTGTTGAAACTAATTTTCAGCCCTAGCGTTCCCGATTTAGACAACCGTATCCGAACTGAGAAAGAGTTATCCCGACTCCGAAATCATTGTGTGGACAATAAACAAACTTATTAACTGTGAACTTTTGTGTAAATTACAGACTGCACCGGGCGCAAAAGGATATTATACAAAGATTTCTCCTGAAAGAGGGGGTAAGTACCTTGATTATACATTGGGGCAATTAATTAAATGTTTAAAAAGTTCTATTCTAAATTAAACCAAATTTAAAATTTTGGGAGATTGAAATAAAATTCCATTAACTTGGGTATTTTGGAACCTGAAATGATTGTTGTTAAATTAAGTTATTGAGTCAAAAGAAAGCAATGGTTTAATTTTCTATATTCAAGTGTGTTTATTGCAAATGTTGATTTTTAAGTATTCATCTTAGAACAAGTTAATAATATAAAATAGGATCTTTTAACATATTGTGCATGTTTGTGTTTTATAATTTTTTCTTGAGTATTTTTTAATTGTGAAGAAAATTTGGTATTGAGAAGTGCAGTAAAAGAGTTTATATTCTGGTGTATCACATATATGTTAATATAATTACTATTATTGATTTTAATTGCCTAGATAGTATAGATTGTTGTTTTTATTTAATTATATATTTTCCTGGTATTTGCCTCACAAATCATAATGGCTTTTTTGGGAAAGGCAAGAAAATGCGACCTGCTAAATTGGCAGACGAGTTAGGTTGCGAAGTGGACGAAAATTTGAAAATGGTCCAAATCAAAACTCGAATTTTAGAGAGCGATGATTATGACGAAGAGTTCGTCAAGAATTTACTAGAGAGTATTTTGTCAGAAAGGGCGGAGCAAGAGAAAGCTACCACTGAACGATTAAAGCAGGAACAGGAACAAAATTTTGAATTAGAAAAAAAGAAATTGGAACTTGAAATTGTGAAACAAAATGGGGGAGGAAATTATAACAAGGGAAGTTGTTTTAAAGGGGAAATTCAAAAGTTTATGCCTAAATTTAATAGTAAAGATGATGATATTACATTATTTTTGTCCCTCTTTGAGCGTCAAGCTAAAGTTCTGGAAATTCCAGAAGATCAGTGGGTAACACAGTTGATTGGATTGTTACCCACTGAGATTGTCCATATCATCGCCCGGGAACCCGAAGAAAGGGGAAGGGATTATCGACTAGTAAAAGAGTTACTACTACAGAGATTTAAAGTCAGCGCGGAAAAATTTCGGCAACTATTTGCTAAACATCAAAAATCTCCAGAGCGTACTTGGTATGATTTTTTTTTATGAACTACAAACGTATTTTGAAGGCTGGCTAGAAGGTTTGAAGGTTGATAGCTTTGACAAGCTAAAAGACTTGATGATCTCTGATCAAATAAAAAACGCATGCCCATAGAATTTAAAGAGTATTATCTCGATGAATGGGCCAGTATCATTTCCCCCAAAGATCTTGTGACAAAAATTGAGGAATTTGAACAAGTGCGGAAAAACCTAAAAAAATCCCCTCTGGTTACTATTAACCGGGAAAGGCCAATAAATAAGATAGACGATAAGAAAAAGGTATCGAATGATAAAGGGGGAAAGTTTACCGAGCGGGTGTTTGAGAAATGCAGAGTTGTAAGCTGTTTCGCTTGCGGGGGTCCGCACTATAAGGCTCGGTGTCCGAAATTAGAGGAGCGAAAAAAGAGTGCTGTTGTAAATAATCTCTTTGTTGGGGGTGGGGAGATAGAGTCATGGGTATCTCCTTTCATCTCAGATGGGACTGTTAACGGCATAGCATCCAAATTGCTTAGAGATTCTGGTAGCACCATTGATTTGGTGACTAGAAAATACGTCACGCCGGCTGACTTTACAGGCGAAACTGTTTGGGTCCGACAGCCTTTGACCTCTGAAGCCGTGTGTTTGCCTTTGGCTCATGTGTCGTTAAGCGGAGAATTCGGCCAGATAATGACCAAGGCAGCTGTGATTTCAGATGACCTAGATCAAGGCCATTACATTTTAGGAAACCGGACAGCTAAAAAATTGGAGAATCATAACCATTTGTCAGCCCCAGGACCAGAGGTCGTAAATGCAGTACAGACGAGGGCCCGCAGTAAACGTGAGAAAGAGGGGGAGCAAACAGAAAACCTTTCTTCACGAGAGGAGGTTTCGGGTGTGAAGATAAGGGAAAGTGAGAATTTAGAGTCGGAAGTTGACACGGCTATTGTGTTACCCGAAATACAAAAAAGTGAGGATGGTTTATCTCTGGCCGGGATAAATCGGGCAGATTTTATTGAGATGCAGAAGATATGTCCCACACTTAAAGATATTACTATTCTGGCTAACAAGCCATATGAGCATGCTGAGAAAAGGGGGTATGAAATAGAAAATGAAATCTTATTTCGGTTACAAGAGGACCACCTCGGGAAGGTAAAAAGTTAATTGTTATACCGGAGAAGCTTAGACCACAGATTATGGCGCTTTGCCACGAAGGGACCTCCGGCCATGTGGGAGTTACAAAATCAAAAGATAAACTCTTGAGATATTTTTTCTGGCCGGGCTGCTACAAAGACGTAGAAGCCTATGTTAGATCGTGCGATGAGTGCCAACGGGTGGGAAAGCCTAGCGATAAGAAGAAGGCCCCTCTGAAATTAGTACCGGTAATTTCGGAAATATTCTCAAAAATAAATATAGACGCCTGTGGCCCTTTACCTGAGACTACAAGTGGGAAAAGATATTTAATAACAGCTTTGTGTTTGTCATCGAAGTGGGTCGACGCGATAGCTGTTGCTGATATTAAATCTACTTCGGTAGTGGACGCTCTATTAAATGTGTTCAGTAGGATTGGCTTCCCTAAGGAGGTACAGTGTGACCAAGGCACGTCGTTCATGAGCGCTCTCAGTACGGGATTTTTTGAAAAATTTGGCATTCGCGTATGCCGAAGTTCTGTGTACCACCCACAGACGAATTCGATTGAAAGATATCACAGAACGATTAAGAGACTTCTAAAGGCTCTATGCTTAGAAGCAGGGTCCGAATGGGAGAGCAGTCTCCCACTGGCGCTTTTTGCGTTACGGACAGTTAGGCACGAAATTACTGGGTTCACTCCGGCTGAACTATGGAAAAAATTTGAGAACGCCTGAAACGTTACTTTTTGAAAAATGGACTGATGCTAGTGATAACGAGGATTTGGTCACCGAATATATTTTTAACATCATTAATAGGCTAAAATTATGCCAAGATTTAGCGGTTGAAAACATGAAAGAGACCCAACTCAAAAAAAAGGTTTGGTATGATAGGAAGGCCGTTAAACGAGAGTTTCGCGAAGGTGATTTGGTTCTCGTTTATACCACGTTTAAGCCTAATAAACTAGCTGTGCAGTGGATCGGTCCTGGCGTTATCCAAAGCAAGATCTCTGAAACCAATTATCTGGTAAAAATGCCCGGTAAAAAAGAGCGTACTCAGGTTTACCATGTAAATATGTTAAAGCCTTATTATAAAAGACCTGAGGTGGTAAATTTTACAACGTGCGAGGAACAGCAAGATTGGTGTAAGGATGACGAGGTAGATTTTCCGTATCTGGAAACAAATCCCAACATTTATGAATTTACCGAGATCTTACACAAATGTAATTTGGAAGGGCGCCTAGAACCCCAGCAAATTGAGCAGTTCCAAAAGCTATTGCACAAATATTTAGCCAGTTTTTCTAATGGCCCTGGCCTCACCGATATTGTGGTGCATGATATAGATTTAACGGATGAAAAACCTATTAGGAGTAAACCCTATCGAGCTTCACAACGCCAAAATCAAATTTTAAAGACAGAAATACAAAGAATGTTAGATTTAAAAATTATCGAGGTTGAAGAGTCTGATTTCCAAAGTCCCATGGTCTTGGTCGAGGCTCCTGGTAGAGATCCCCGGCCCTGCATCGATTACCGTAAGGTGAACGAGATTATCCGTACAGAATTTTATCCTTTACCTAACATCGAAGAAAGGGTAGAATTGGTATCTTCTGCGAAATACATCAGCGTACTAGATCTGGCAAAAGGGTATTGGCAGATCCCCTTGAGTCCCCGAGCTCAAAGGGTTGCCGCTTTCGTAACGAGTTTTGGTAGCTAGCGCCCGTTAAGGCTCCCCTTCGGGCTAAAGAATGCCCCTTATTTCTTTAGCAAATTGATGGCTGAATTATTGAAAGGTTGCGAAACTTTTGCGGTCCCCTATTTGGATGATATTGCGATTTTTTCCGATAGTTGGGAGTCCCACTTAAAGCACTTGGACTATGTGTTAAGTCAAATAGAGAAAGCGAAATTGACCATCAAGCCTTCTAAATGTCAGTTTGTGCAAGATCACGTAAAATATTTGGGGCACATTGTTGGGCAAGGGATACGCAAACCAGCAGAAGTAAAGGTTCGTGCGATAGTAGATTACCCGGTTCCTAGATCTAAAACGGAAATTCGTGCCTTTTTAGGACTAGTGGGGTATTACAGCAGATATATCCCAATGTTCTCTGTAATTTCTGCGCCCCTTACTGATGCATTGATAGGAAAAGTAAAAAAGGGTTCCATCTCGTGGACAGAAGAGTGCGAGAAAGCATTCCGTAATTTAAAAACCAAGTTGATCGAAGACCCAGTGCTCTATGCTCCAGATTATAGCAAAGAGTTTCTGGTTCAAACAGATGCATCAGACGCGGGAATGGGCGTCGTTCTTTCTCAGTTGAATGACAAGAAAGAAGAACATCCAGTCCTGTACTTGAGTAAGAAGTTTTCACCTGCTGAGCGAAAATATGGTACAACTGAGAAAGAATGCGCTTCTATAATTTTTGCAGTAAAGAAGCTGCATTATTATTTAGATGGTCAGAAGTTCACGATCGTGACGGACCATAACCCTTTGGTGTGGCTAAAAACGAATGCCAGTTCAAATCCCAGATTGATGAGATGGGCTTTAGCCCTGCAACCGTACAACTTTGAAGTAGTACATCGATCTGGTAAAAGCCACCAAAACGCAGATAGTCTCAGTCGATCTGTGGACGGATGAGTTTCCTGAGAAAGGACTAATGAATTAATATTATCTCAAGTGTTATCCCAGACTAAGTTTCGTTTTGTATTATTGTTTACATTGTTTCTATTTTATATTTTCTCGATAAGTAGAAGAATTGATACTGTTTCTCTCGCCTTGCTTTCTTTTGAACTGCCCCATATGTGCTCAAGGTATTATTTGTGAGTGTGTAACTGTAAAATCTTTCCCTTGAGATGGAAAAGATTTTTTCTTAAGGGGGGGGGAGAGTGTCTGTAGCGTAGTGCCGTCATCGACCCACATCGTCTTCTCCCCCTGGGGTCAAGAGAGCTGACCCCCGATGAATGGGGAGTGAGAGGTTTTTGGAAGGGAGGAGAGAGATGACTTTTAGCGAGAGAGCAGGCAAGTTCTCCGTATGAACTGCTCCGGGCTTGGTACTCCCGTAATGTTTCATCATGTGCTTGTACATAGATACTGTAAATATTTTTGTAAATAAAACTTATTATTTTAAGTAAGCCTCAGAGAATCACGCTACCACTGTGGCGCTACGTCACAACAGGCAGACGATTTCTTTGCTTGGCTCGAAGTCCGCTTATAAATCCTCGATTTATTTTTGAGAAGAAAAATTAAACTGTGTAATCTAGAAAAGCAATTTAAAAGGAAGGAATCACAATTTTTCCTTCAAAGCCGGATAAAACGTCAATATAACGTCCTTTTCCGCTTGCAGTGCCGAATTTTGTCACACAAATGATAAACTTTTTTGACTCGGAGAAATAAAATGGAGCTGAAAATGCCAAAAAATCGCTTAAAAATGAGGAAACCGGTGGTTTTCATGTTTTTAAAGTAGCACAGAATTTTTTGTTTATATTTCTATACATAATTATGAAAAATTGTAGAATTATTGAGGATATCAGAGCGTTGTGTCCAATAAAATAAAGTGCGTTGTTTCCTCCCGGTTGAAAATTTGTCCAATAATAGTTGACATAATTCTTGCCATAATAAAAAAAATCAGCTGGCCGTATGCCGGGGGAAAACCCGTCAGCTGGTGCATTGAAATAGGCTAGCGGCGGCCACACTACCTTTCCGTGCCAAATTTTCACTGTGCCAGCTGACGAGTTTTCCACCGGCATATAGCCAGCTGACTTGTTTTTTTATTTAAAGTAGAATGTAAACTAACATCTGTCAAATTTTCAACCGGGACGAAATCATTGAAAAAAAAATTTTTTTACATGTTCGTATGAGCAGCTGACGTATAATCCACCGCCGCTTGGCCAGCTGACGGTTTTTTTTTCAAACAAGTACTACGCCAACTGTTATTTCAGAAATTTTCAACCGGGAGGAAATGACTTAATTTTTTTTTTACGTGTCTGGAAGGCGGCCGCCGCCCAACCCACCCATGGTGCGGCAGCTGACGTCACCAGGCTTCAACACACAACCGTCTTAATCATCTCAGAAATTATGGGCTGAGAGGATTTTGGTCGCAAAAATCTGTCGCTGGCTCCCGGACTATTAGCATTCCCTTCTATCCCTGTTAGATCCAGCCAATAATGCACTGCAGTCTAAAGCTATGGACCTGCTACAAGCGAGTGAAATTGATGACAGAGTTGTAGAAGAAATTAAAAAGCATCGAAATGTTGGACATTTTGACACCTTATACAAATCGGCTATCACAATGCTATCTTCTGACACGCTGAAGAGATTCCGGCTCCAAAACGTAGATGTGTGGTTCCAATCCATTTCACAGACTTCATCACGACTGAGTCCGTAGGAGGGCACCCGTGTTCCCAGGAATCCAAGGAAACGTTGAAACAAGAACTACTAAGTAAGAATGCACCATGATGCCTTTGACTGAACAATAGCAGAGCTGAATATACGCCTCATCCCAGAGAAGATTTAAATGTTAGAGAGAAGATTTGTTAGAGAGTATGAAAGCTCTCACGTCCATGACCAGCAATTCGTTTGACATGCATTACCTCAGGTGTCTGGCAAATTTATGCTATATCGATTTGGATGGCGCAACTGCTGAAATAGCGACGGCGCGAACTTTCTTGCAAAAGCAAATTTCAGAGTCGAAACTCTCAGCCACTTTGCATGAAATGACAGGATTTATGTTCAATTACACAGATGCATTTCCTTCTATTTATTGCCTTCTTGCTTCTGCCTTG
Source organism: Cheiracanthium punctorium (assembly GCA_038373885.1). Lineage (NCBI taxonomy): Eukaryota > Metazoa > Arthropoda > Arachnida > Araneae > Cheiracanthiidae > Cheiracanthium > Cheiracanthium punctorium. Next base: position 5,422 of record JAWZYV010015823.1, on the reverse strand, counting down.
TCAATAGGAGCATCTACAGCAACCTGCGAGGCGTCATTTAGCACTCTTTCAAGAATCTTAACTCCATTTCGATCATCCATGCTGCACGAGAGGAAAGCTAATCTAATTCTTCTTGCATTTGAACATAAACTCATGAACAGCATTCCAGTGGAGCTTGTTTTAAAGCGGTTCCATGGTGGAAAGAATCGACGTCTACAGCTTTATTGAGACGTCAATTGAGTGTATTGAAGAAAAAACTATCAAAAATGCTAGGATAAAATCAGTAAATAAACTTTGTTATTACTCACAGGACCTTCAAAAAAGGCATATGCGTTTCAAAAGCAGCAAAAGAGTGCTTTCTTCATTAGTACCTAAATGTGTACCATCCAACGGACAGCAAAGCATGATAATGCAAAATATATTAAAAGTTAAAAAAAACATTTTGTGTTTTTATGCTTTGCTGTTTGCTGGAGGATGCATATTAGGTACTGAAGAAGAAAGACCCCCTTTTGTTGCTCCCGAAACGCTTATACATTTTTAAAAGGTCCTGTGAGTAATTACAAAGTTTATTTTTTATTTTCAAGACACTATTCTTAATTCCCACATTTAATCTGTTCCGTGATTTTTTTTTCTTAAAAATTTAATTTTTGCTTTTTTTTCCCTTACAGCGTATTTCCTTAGGCTGCCTTGATAATTAACTATAAAAATTTTTGGCAAGGAAGTATTGTTTTAGCCGTTAAATAGTTTTGCTTTTGTTTGGTTTGCAGATTCAAAAATCGTGCCCACCCTGCGTATTTTCGGGCCCACCCATTGAACTAACCCTAGCTACGGGCCTGGTTTTGACTGATAAGGCCTGCACATACTTGGGAATTAAAAGGGAAAAAATAAAGACTCCTGTTTCAGGTCTTAATGGTTTATCACAGAACATAAAATGGAAGCTTAATACATTTATTTCAAATGAAGATTGCAGTTTCAGTGAAACAGTTGAATTTTTAATCGTTGATAGCATTACAGGGCCTACCCCGTGTGCAACATTAGATATCTCAAATATAGAGATTCCACAGTTTTTAAAATTAGCTGATAAATCATTTTATGAAGCTAAGGAGGTGGATGCTTTGCTTAGTGCTGATATATTTTTAAAGTTTTGAAACATAATACGTACAAAGTAAACGAAGAGTTATTTTTTAAAGATAGTGAATTTGGGTGGATAGCATGTGGCAAGCTTCGTGAAAGGCAAACTAAGAAACAAGAACAATTTTTTTTTCTAAGTGATGACCCTCTGCAGGATACATTGAAACTTTTCTTTGATTTAGAAAGTTTGGGAATTCGAGATGACCCAGTTCTTCACGAAAAGGATCAAGCCCTTGAAATCTTTAATGAAACTATTGAATATAAAAATGGACACTATGTTGTACAACTGCCCTTTAGAAAATCTTATAAAGAACTATCTGATAATTATTCCTTAGCTAAACAACGGTTTCAAAATTGGTACCTAAATGTGTACCATCCAACCTAAATGTGTACCTAAATGTGTACCATCCAACGGACAGCAAAGCATGATAATGCAAAATATATTAAAAGTTTAAAAAATATTTTGTGTTTTTATGCTTTGCTGTTTGCTGGAGGATGCATATTAGGTACTGATGAAGAAAGACCCCCTTTTGTTGCTCCCGAAACGCTTATACATTTTTAAAAGGTCCTGTGAGTAATTACAAAGTTTATTTTTTATTTTCACGCTATGTTGTACAACTGCCCTTTAGAAAATCTTATAAAGAACTATCTGATAATTATTCCTTAGCTAAACAATGGTTTCAAAATTGGAGAAGATTTAGTCATGATTCGGAATTACATCGGCAGTACAGTGAAATCATTCGCGATTACTTAGAGCAGGGCATTATAGAAGAAGTTAAGATTGAGATAACAGATAACGAGTTTAGAGAACGGCCTTTGTATTATTTACCTCATCAGGCCGTGAGAAAAGAAGGACGCTTAACATCGAAAACAAGAATTGTATTTGACGCAGGAAGCCACCAAAATAACGAATTTTCGTTAAATGATTGCCTGTGGCCAGGAATAAACTTAAATCCAAATCTTTTAGACATATTGATTAATTTCAGACTGAATAGAATAACCCTTTGTTCTGACATTAAACAAGCTTTATTGCAAATTTGTCTCGCTGACGAGCACAAAGACGCTGTTCGATTTCTGTGTAGTAATGAAAAACCGCGTGTTCATAAAAGACCCAAACTACAGGTATACCGTTTCAATAGGGTAAATTTTGGTGTCAGTTCAAGTCCTTTTCTACTCGCAGCCACGATCAGGCATCATATTCAAAAATACAAAGATGAATTTCCTGATACTGTTGAACTTTTGGACAAAAGTTTCTATGTTGATGATCTTATTTCCGGTGTTAATGAATTAGAAGAAGCACGTCAAACATCACGAAGAGCAAAAAATATTATGGAGGCTGCTGAAATGGATCTCAGAAAATGGATTAGTAATGACGCTGCTTTAATGGAGCAATGGAAAAAAGAAAATTTCGATGTACACCCTCTACATGAAACTGTAAGCTTAGGCATAAATCAAACAAAAGTCTTGGGACTTTCATGTGACACTAATCGAGATTATTTAACTATGGACACTAGAAGTCTATTGGAATTTGTTTCCATAGATAAAAATACAAAACGCTTCCTACTACAAGCAGTGGGGAAGATATTTGACCCTTTAGGGTTAATTTCACCTTTCACCGTTAGAGTAAAATGCCTCATTCAAGATCTCTGGAGTGAAAAAATTCAATGGGACGACCCTTTGCCACCACATATTGGAAAGGAGTGGAAGAAATGGTGTGAAGAATTACCCCACTTAGAAAATCTAAAAATACCCCGATTAGCTCTAGATTCAACTGCACAGGAAGATGTTGTTGAACTACATAGTTTTTGCGACGCCAGCCAGAGGGCATATGGTGCAGCAATATATTTGAAAACCAAAGCAAGGAATGGAATTTCAGTTAAGCTTTTGACTTCAAAAAGTCGTGTAGCCCCATTACACGGTGTAACCTTGCCTAGACTGGAACTGCTTGGAGCTTTGGTCGCTGCTCGACTGACATCAAGGGTGAGAGAGATCGTGGAGCTCAAAAGGTCCTGTTTGCAATATCACTGGACTGATTCCAAAATCGTTCTCTTTTGGATAAAAGGCGCAAAAACCCGATGGAAACAATTCGTAGCTAACCGAGTCCACGAAATAACAAAATTGACAGATCCAATCTCTTGGTACCATTGTCCAGGTAAAGGAAATCCCGCGGACTTCCTCTCTCGTGGAATGAGTGCTGACTGTCTAGTGACCAACTCCAAGTGGTGGACAGGTGCGGAATTTTTGACAGATCCTGACTTTCCCCAAGACTTCCAGCCCGTTGTTCCTGAACTGGGTCTCACAGAAAATGAAAAAGAGACTGTAGTGCAAGAAGAGAAAAAGATGCTTAAAACAGAGAACAATATATAGACATTCTTGCTGAATAATGATTCCTGTAGCATTATTGGACAAACTTTTACAACTTTCTAATAATTATTTTAAAGTTAATAATATTTTGTCTTATATTTACAGATTCATCTACAACTGTAGAAACAAGCTTAAGAAGGTTGGGCCCCTAATTGTAACGGAAATTAAGGATGCTGAAATTAAATTGATCGAGCATGCCCAACGGTCTTTGTTTGATAAAAGGGGACTTCCAAGTAATATTTCTAACTTATTTCCATTTGTAGATGTGAAAGGAATAGTTCGCGTAGGCGGAAGATTAGAAAATGCTTCAGTACCATATTCTCATAAGCATCCAGCTATTTTACCGAAAGGTTCGAAATTAAGCAAGCTTTACTTTGACAGCTTGCACAGAAGACTATTTCACGTCGGCCCACAGGGACTGTTAAACGCAGTGAGACAAAAATTTTGGCCTTTGAGCGGCCGTAGCATTGCACGTAAAACCGTTCATCAATGTCTAACGTGCTTTAAGAGCCGACACATTCTTTCTTCACAAATTATGGGTAATTTACCCAGTGAAAGAGTAAACATCTCCGGCCCACTATTGCCAGACTTGATTTTTGCGGCCCTTATTTAGTTAAATATAAATTTCAGAGAAAAGGTGCTTTAAATCAGGGATCCGTAACTTAACGTAATGCGCGTTATAACCAATTCGTTATTCGTTACAAATCATAACGTTATTCACAAGCTGAATAACGTTATTCATACCGTAACTTTCAAATCGTTCTTCACGAAATAACGTTATAATCTATAACGTTAATGATTTGAGAAATCAGTATTCGGTCACTTGACCCAAGAGTGCTCGGGGAATAACGTTATATTTAATAACGATATTCAACGTACACTTAATATAACGTTATTCTTTTCTGTGCTATACATAATAACTCTAAGAACAGTAACAGAATGCATTCGGTTAACCGTTTAGTTTATAACGTTAAACTCACATAACTATTTGATAACGATACAGTATCAATTAGTTAGAATATAACCTTTCGTTCAAAGCAATTTAAATACGGTGTGAGACCATAACGTTAAAGGAACAGAACGGCATCTTCATACCGTTATAACGCAATAACGAAATGCCATTCATATTGACACAATCCGTTACAAAATATAACAAATTGGTCCAATATATTTAAATACGTTATAAGATCTAACCGTTCGAGTAACCTAAAAATTTTGATCCGAATCATCGGCTTTTCGGACTGAGAGGAGGGTGAATGAAAGGTAAAAGTATTGAGTGGGTTCACCACCAGGACTCGTGTTCCGTACATAAAACACAGGATACATGCAAGGACTGATTTCCAGCATGGCATTCGGGACGATTGCCTGGGCCCCCAACAATAAGGGGCGCTCCCAAATAACCCTTTAACTTGCACATTTGAATTTAATTTAAAATGAACAGGGTAGATACTGACAGTGGCGGATTCAGAAAAAATTCTGGAAGTGGCACAAAACATTTGGCTCATATTTCTGGTAAAAAAATTCACTTGAATTTAAAAACGAATTCAATATTCTACACTGTAATTTTCAGGTGGTACGTGTTCCTGTGTCCCTCCCCCCACTCTGGATTGCTGACAATGTATATTGAAGAGGAATTTTTTTTCATTTTTTTTTTTAAAGCTGCTACTTCAGCTAGATTATTTTATTGAAGTATTGGGGGTCAAAGATAATTTTTCGTACTGCGATTGTATTACCTTTTATTTTTTAATAAAAAGATAACCTTTTGAGGACACAGTTTCAGCATGTCACTTTTTTACAATATTAAAAAAAATTTTGTTTAAAGTGTGAATGTCCAACGTTTTGTCCTATTCTGCGTCTGTCAATGTAACAGTGTTGAGTTTTGGTCGCTTTTCTCCAGTTACAGCGTGAATACGCGGTAGAACCCTTTAAAACGTCCTTCGACTAAGGC
>JAWZYV010015822.1:0-47634 GCA_038373885.1 Cheiracanthium punctorium | reverse complement strand
ATTAGCTAATATTTTTTTAGGGTTAAAAATGCCTTATCATTGTGTTGTTCCTGTTTGTCGAGCAAATTATGCTACAGAATTCAAAGCCCACTGATGATGAGATGGAAAAAAAATGGATTGCAGCTATTCCACGAGAAAATCTTGTAGTGACAAAACATTCCAGGATAAAGTATTTTTCCGTGTTCCTTCTTTCAGGTCGCCGGAGCTTGGTGGTTGCCAAACCCCAGCGACTGTTGCCAACCATTTTCAGGGATGAGATTTTTCAGCTTTAAGGTTGATTTCAGCTTTTTGTGAATTAAGGGAAATTCACAATGTATTCACTTTTTTGTCTTTTTTCTCTCAAAATTCTGCTTTTTTTTTGTGGATTTCTGATAGTACTTATTATTTAACTGTGCAATATTTTTGTCCTGTAGCATATTCTGCTGTTTTACTTCTTAAAACTTTTCCACATGCATTAAAAACAATTATAACATGTAGGACTTTTTTGCTCTCATGATTTCAGTCTTTTTGCTTTTTCGCCAATCTCATCCCTGCATTTTGCGCGATCAGCAAAGTATTTTAACACATTAAAATTGCACATATATTCCACTAACAAAAACATTAAAACAAAATCTACCATCCATATTTAACCTAAAAAACGTCAGTAAATTCAGTAACAGGCAATTTAAAATGGGGAAATATGAACATATATCTAGCAAACACCTGAAGCATACATTTTATTTATTTTTTAGGTATGTGAACAACATTTTTTGGAGTCTGAGGTGGAAAAAGAATCAACGGCATTTGATCCTAAAACAGGAAAAGCTTTAACTGTACCTTTAAAAAGGTACAAACTGAAACCTGATGCAGTACCATCACGTTTTCCTGGCTGCCCAAAATACCTTTCAAAAGCAATAACAAGGCGAGAAGAGCCGGAGGAAAATAGAAGAAAGACAAATGTCTACAGCATTCCAGCAAAGTTTATTGACATTGGAAGCTGAAAATAAGAAACATATGTTTTCCAATTACAATGAATTTTTGAATTGTTTAAGTGAACAAAATATATCACCATTATGGACTATTGTAAAAAAAGAAAATATTACAATGTTTTTATTGATAACACATGAAGTTGCTCCCTTAATCAAAGCATCCATTACAGTTAATAGTAATCTGGATGTAAATATTTATTTTGGTACTGCAGAATTAATAACATACCAAGACAGGATTTTGCCCATAAAAATAAATGATATTAGAGATTTAATTAAAATTTTTGAATATATAAAATCAATTAGTGATGGTAAAACCATCAATAGTGGGAAAGATATTATTCATGTTATAAGTGAACTCCTTCAGAATTTAAAATCTATTTATGCAGATAATGAAAATACAGTAGATTTTCTTTCAGAGCAACTCAAACTTATTTCGTGCGATAAAGTGAGTAGACGTTACTCTCCTGAATATGTAGTATTTTCAGTTTTACTGCATACAATTACACCACATGGATACAACTTTATCAGAAGTTCAGGAAATATAGTTTTGCCACATCCAAAAAATATCCAAAACATTTGTGCAAAATCTCATATTAATCCTCTTTTGGAACAGGATGATGAGAATTTTTTAATGTATGCAAAGAAAAAATTTAACGGGCTTGAAGCTCATGAAAAAATAGTTATATTGTTACTTGATGAAATTCATATTAAGGAGTATTTTGATTATAAGGGGGGGAACATAGTTGGTATGGCTTTTGATAAAAACATAGCTGCCTCCAGTGCTCATGTTTTCATGATAAGCAGCTTATTATCATCGTACAAAGAAGTGGTGCATATTTTGCCAGTCAAAACTATCCAAGCTGATATTCTCCACTCTGTTGTAAAAAAAATTATCATCGGATTGGAGAATATTGGCTATTTTGTCATCTGTGTTGTTACCGATAACAATTCTGTAAACCGGAAAGCAATGTCCTTGTTTGCTAAAGATCGTCGCATTAGTCCAGTATATCCACATCCAATAAATAATGATCGACCCTTATTTTTTGTTATAGATTCTGTTCATATTTTAAAATGTGTTCGGAACAATTGGTTAAATCAAAGGAACGCTGGAAAATGTATGTTTTACCCAGATTTTAATAAGATTCCTGACAAAATTATTAAAACAGCATCATTTGACACATTAAAGAAACTGTATGAAATAGAACATGAAAATATTTTAACATTTAATCACACACTAAATTTTAAAACACTTAACCCATCTTGTTTAGAACGCCAAAATGTCAAACTCGTCTTAAACATTTTCAATTCTACTGTTATAAATTCTTTAAAAGAACTCTGAACTAAAATTAATCTACAGTATAACAATGAGACTGCTGAATATATAGAGCTAATTTTAAGGTGGTGGGAAATAATGAATGTCAAAAGTCCACTGAAAGGGATTCATAAAAGAAACAATTTTATGAAACCGCTAACACCTAATCCCAATGATGAAAATGTTAACTATTTAAACAGAGTTTTAAATTGGTTAACTGTTTGGGGTGAATGTGAGTTTAATATGGGGGTTCTGACTAAAGAAACACATGCAGCACTGTACCAAACCACTGCTGCAATACTCATGCTATCAGAATACTGTTTTCTGGAACTCGGGTTCAAATACTTTCTCTGTGGAAAAATACAAACTGACGCATTGGAAGAGAGGTTCAGCAAATATAGATATTTATCTGGTAGTCAATACAATGTATCACTTCGTCAGATATTTGAAAATGAATCTAAACTGAGAATGCAAAATTCCTTATCTTTACATTCAAATAAATTTGGTGAAATTTTAATTAACAATTTTGACGAACCTTCATGGGAAGAAATTAATGTAATTTCAGATAACAGTTTTAATTTCAACATTGAGGATTTTGACCTGGAAGCTGACGATTCTGTGTTGCCAGTTATTACTTTTATTGCAGGTTATTGCATCCATGGACTGTGCAAACATTTAAAATGTAAGTCTTGTAAAGATTTATTAACAATTAATAAAGATTTAGTTTGTGATGATGAAATGTACAGATTAATTGATTCTTCTGATAGAGGTGGCTTAAAATATCCAATCCCCGATATTGTAATTACTGTACATTATTGTTACATCATCATAAGAAAATTTATTTCATCTGATTTTGAAAATGACTTTTTAAAGAAACCTAATCAGAGATTATTTGCTGTTTCACAACTTTATAAAATTTTAAGTAACGCAGAGTTTTTTAATTCCTTAGTTAGCTGTTCAGAGCATAATTCAGAAATAATTAAAAAAAAGATTTTATGGATCTGCACTAACATTCTATTAAACAATTACGTAAAAAAGAAAAATGATGTACATAAAAAAAGTAGCAATAAAACAAGAAAATTAACAACTTTAAAATACGTGAAAAATATAAAAAGTTAGTGTTGGTGTTCTATAGATTTTGAGTGTGTGAATAGCATAAGTGCTGTGTATTGGCCAAAAGGGCTTGTTTGATGATTAAAAAGTATTTTTTCTATTAGTTTGTTTATTTATTTGATTGTAATCAGCATTCAGCTTCCTACACAAATATTATTATTATATTGTTTGAATGAATATCCCTACTAGCAATTTTGCTCAGGCTACCACCGGCCACGCAGCCAGCCGATGATGGCCCGAGCAAAATTGCTAGTAGGGTATGCTACTTAATGATTTGTTGATGATTTTCTTTTAGCTCTAAACCCCGAAGCCGAAAGTTTTGTTCCAAAAACAAAAGGTAAGAATATTTATATTTTCATATTTATTTAGTTATTTTTAGATTCTAATTTTAGTCAAATATTTTATTATATTTATTTATTTGGTGGGGGGGAGGCTGATAAATCTTTCAATCATATAAAAATTGTCCCGGTTTTGTTCAATTTCTTCGCTTTAGGGTAAATATTGATTCAATAATGATATTAAGATATAAATTAAATATTTACAAAGGTTGACAGGCTGTTCTGGGATTATTCAAGTAGGAAAGGAACATATACATACATCGAATGTAGGAAAAAACGCGAACGGAAAAAATGCCAAACAGAAAAAACGCGAACAGTAAAAACGCGAACGGAAAAAACACCAAACAGAAAAAACGCGAACGGTAAAAACGCGAACCGGAAAAAACGCGAAACAGAAAAAAAAGAATATCCCCCCCCCCTCATAATAATAATTTTTATTTAAATATTGACATGAACTTATTTTGTTTTGTAGTAAATACGATAATGGTATTTAATCAAATATTGGCCTGCTCCAAAATTCTTTTGTTTTAGTGACGTATGAGGGTGAGAGATGGCTCGTGGCAAGTGGCGTAAAGACTATGTACAGGTGATGTCTTAAAAGCACCAGAGCAAATGCGTAGTGCAGTATGATGCACAGTGTCAAGTTTTTTTAATACTGATTTGCAAGCTGACCCGTACGCGCAACAGGCATAGTCCATGTTTGAACGTATGACTGCACGGTAAATCCGCAAGAGAGAATCACGGTCAGCCCCCCATGAGGTATTGGTTAAAATCTTTAAAATATTAAGCTTTTTCTCACATTTACTGCGAAGGTCAGAAATATGGTTAGCAAAAGTAAGTTTTTTGTCGAAAATTAGACCTAAAAATTTAACAGAATCCCTGACAGCAACGTTATTATGACCCAGATAAAGTTCTGGATCGGGGTGGATCACGCGTTTCCGGCAAAAATGTATACAGACTGTTTTTTCCACAGACATGGTGAAGCCGTTTGTGTCACACCATTTGAGGATGCGGTTGATGGCATTTTGAAGCTGCCGTTCGATGAGACGCATATCTTTTCCCTGGCAGGAGATTTGAAGGTCTTCTACATATAGGCTACCATAGACGGTGGGTGGCAATTGGTTAAGAATATTATTGATTTTTATAGAGAAGAGGGTGACGCTAAGGACGGAGCCCTGCAGAACACCCTCTTCTTGTGTGAAATTATCTGACAGAGTGCCGTTTACCCGGACACGGAAGTTTCTGAGGGATAAAAAGTTTTTTATGAAAGTTGGTAGATTGCCTCGAAAGCCTATATTATAGAGGTCTTGAAGGATGCCATATCTCCACGTTCGGTCATATGCCTTTTCGATGGCAAAGAACACTGATACTAAGTGATTCTTCCTAAGGAAGGCATTACGAATTTGCATCTCTAAATTTAAAATATTGTCGATAGTGGATCTGCCTTTGCGGAAACCACTCTGAAAAGGATGTATATGGTCCCCAGTTTCTAGAATGTAGACAAGGCGGGCATTAACCATTTTTTCTAGTAATTTACACAGACAGCTAGTAAGGGCTATGGGACGGTAGTTAGTAGGGTTAGAGGTATCTTTCCCAGGTTTTGCGAAGGGAATAACTATTGCATTGCTCCAGGCAGAGGGAAAGGTTTGTTCGTTCCAGATTCTATTGTATAGTTGTAAGAGGTGAAGTAGAGAGTCATGGGATAAGTGTTTCAGCATTTCATAAGTTATACCATCAGGACCAGGAGAGGTGTTTGAAGACTCTCTTAAGTATTTGGTGAGTTCATTGAAGGTAAAATCACTATTATAAGAGAGGTGTGAGGAGGTTTTGAAATTTATTTTTTGCCGTTCAGACCTTTGTTTATATGAAAGAAAAGTGTTTGAGAAGGAGGTACTGCAAGAGATAGAGGCAAGAGTATGACCGATAATATTTGCTATTTCTTTTGTATCCGATATTATATTGTTATTAATGGACAGACAGGATATTGAAGAGTTATTATAGATTCCCATGGCTCTTTTAGTTTTCGTCCATAGCTCCTTACTAGAAGTTGAGGTTGTTATGCTGGAGACATATTGCATCCAGGATTGTCTTTGACTGTGCCGCCTTATTTTTCTAGCACAGGCTTTTGCTTTCTTAAAAACAAGGAGGTTTTCGGTGGTAGGGTACCGCCGAAAAATGCTCCAGGCTTTCTTCTGCTCCTTTTTTGCTATAGTGCAGGTTTCGTTCCACCACGGTTTTTTGTTTTTTCGTTGGGAGTTGCTACACTTTGGAATTGCTGAATCAGCAGCTTGAATTATAATATTGGTAATTTTTTTCACAACTTCGCCAATAGTGCCTTCAATGTCTTCAGATGATATAACAGACATCTTGGAGAAGGTTTCCCAATCTGCTTTACTGTGTATGTATCGGGGAATGTAAAAGTTACAGCTAGGGGTTTGGTAAGTGGGTGAAAGAATTATTGGAAAATGATCACTATTGTGTAGGTCACCAGAAGCAGAGAAGTTGTACAGTGGCATAATGGAGGGAGAGCATATTGCAATATCTATGGCATGGAAGGATTTGGTTGGATAGTGGAAGTAAGTGTTGTCGCCATTATTCATAATGCATAAGGAAAAATCTGTGATTAGTTGTTCAATCTCTTGTCCTCTATTGTTAGTATCTTTACTGCCCCACAATGGACTATGGCCATTCATGTCCCCTAGGATTATGAAAGGGGGAGGAAGTTGCTGGACCAAGTTATTGAGCTGAGTTTGGGGAATTGTTTCGTTTGGTGGAAGATAAATATTGCAGATTGTAGTAAGGTATTTGAGGTGGATTCTAATGGCGACAGCCTGCATACTTGTACCGAGATTAAGTATATGATGAGGGTATTGATTATTTATTAAAAGGGCAACACCACCAGAAGCCCTTTCCCCGAGCTCATAGTCTTTTCTCAGGATGTTATAATTGTGAATGCGCGTTTATTTGTTTTGAGATATGTTTCCTGAAGGGTCAAACAAGCAGGATTATGATCATAGATTATCGTTTTGAGGTCATCAATTTTATTTAAAAAACCGCGGCAGTTCCAAGAAAGCAGCAGGGCCATAATCAAGTGATGTTAGGGATGACTGAGAGCTTGCTTTTAGTCCCCGTAGGTGTAAGTGGGGTACTAGGAATATTATCGTCATCCATGATATTGTCTGAAATGTCAGAGTCCGTAGAATCCAAGTTTAATATTGCGTCATCAATGGGTCGTTGTGGAAGGATGCGTTTAAGTCTGGCTTTATTATATTTTGACCTGTAAGTTGCACTTTTTTTAATTAATGGTTTATTCTGAATGGAGGGATTGCTTTGGTGCATTTTCTTGGGTGTGCGTTTTTGAGGAGAAGTGAATGTGATATTTTGAGTAGAATGTGATTTTTTTGCATTTTGAATAGAAGTAGATGGAGAGACAGGTACGGATTTCGGTAGGTCGGTTTGGATAGCAATTGATTTGACAGTTTTTACTGCTGTAGCATAAGACTGACCAGGTTTAGGAGTGCGGGAGGCTATTATTTTACGGGCTTCTGGGTAAGATAGTCCTTGTGTGGCGCGCAAGGACTGCATTTCTTTTTCATAGGTCCATTTTGGACAGGAACGGGAATAAGACGGATGATCTTGTTTGCAGTTAATACATTTGGGTGGGGCAGAGCAGGTATCACTGTCGTGGCCAGACGTACCACAACGGGCACATACTGGGGAACCACGGCAGGAGGTTTTTGTGTGACCGAACTTTTGGCATTGAAAACAACGAGTTGGATTGGGTACGTATGGTCTAACAGGACATGAAAGGTAGCCAGCTTTAATGTGCGACGGATGGTTGGTTGGTTGGTTAGTTGGTGTTTAATGGCACAAGGTCCAGTGTAGAAAGGTAAAAAGTAGATAAAAAGAAATAAGCCAAGGACATCTGGATGGGGGCAATGTGCGACGGAAGTTTGGGAGTTTGGAATGTTAAAATGATATGTTTTGTTTCTAGAATTTGGTTATTGCGTTTTATAGTGATTCTGCGAACTGCACAAACATTTTGAGATTTCAGATTATCAAGAATTTCATCCTCAGAACAGTTTAACAGGTCAGGTTTGGATATGACGCCTCTTGATGAGTTGAGTGTGTTATGGGGTGACACAGTAACAGATTTTTGGCCAATAGTTTTTAATTTCATGATGTTGGTTGCCTGTTTGCTATTAGTTACTTCTATTAAGATGTCTCCTGATCGTATTTTTTTAATTTTAGAAACTTCTCCAACATTAGCAATTATTGACTTGTGAATTAGAAATGGGGATGTTTGACTAAAGTTTCCTTCCTGACATTTGATAACGAAAAATTTTGCATTAATACCTCCCTGAGTAAGAGAGTTCGGAGCGTTGACGTTTGACAAAGAAAATGTCGAATCCATATTGGGGATTGGGAGTTTCGGACCCGACCGCACCACCCACCACGGAGCCCAACAAGGGGATGCACTAGCGTGCACCAGTGCTACCCGGGTCTATACGCGCACAATACATCCCTTAGGCAGCGTCCACCCTTAATGACGTGCCCAGTAGATGTCCGTTTGCTTGATCCCTAGTAGTTGACCAAAATCAGTACCACCAGCCGGTTGATACACAGGGGAACGCTGTGCACCTCCTGTTTACCCGAAGCCGAGGCCAAAGCAATGTGTTGGAGAAAATCCCCTCAATTACCAGGATCCCCATTTCCGGGGACACGGGTCTCCATGCACGGCAAACATGTGGGTAGTTTTCCGCCAATAGAAGCTGACGGCACAGGGCGACCGCAGCTTCTAAAGGGGGGCCCTCACCTCCACAGAGGAAACTACACTGAGGGGGAAAAGGAAGGAGATAGCTAAGAGAAGAGGAGGGTAGAACAAAGATAAGTGAAAGATTGCTGGGGCCCCGGGCTTGCGACACCCGTAAAAACCTAAAGTAGGTTTTTCCCTGAGGGGCACCAGACAAGGAGTTAAAGTCATAACATGGTGTACCCAGATACAAGGTACCACTAAAATCTAGTAAAAGCTAATTGTAAAGACTAAAAAGGTAAAAGGTAAAATTCAAAAGCTGTTAAAAGAAGATAAAAAGTGAAACAAAAACATCTGGATGGGGGATCCCATCCAGATACAATTCAGACAAGTACAGACACTTCATACTGAAAAGAGAATGTTAGCCCGTTGAAGGAATAAAAACAAGTGATGGTGAGGGGTTTCACCCAAAAGGTTGTCGAGTCTGGGATGGGAATAATTAAAATAATTTTGGTGAAAGGTTTTAAAAGAAGAGCAAGAGGTTAAAAGATGATGTATGGTAAGATGAGTATGACAATGAGAGAATTCTGGAGCAGGTTCACCCAATAGAAGGTACTTATGGGTAAGTCTTGTATGGCCAATGAGAAGACGAGTCAGAATAACATCGTGCTTCCGGTATGGTTGAGTGGACCAGTGGGTAAGGGCCAGCCGGATAGAGTGAAGTTTGTTTACGGTTTCACAGTCCCATATATGATTCCAAGTGGCTTTTGTTTGGGAAGAGATGCCAGATTTTATATCCGTATAAGGTAGATCGCAATTATATGGGACAGTAGAATGCCTGGCCAATGAATCAGCTTTTTTGTTTCCGAGAATCCGAATATGGCTAGGTACCCAGCAGTAGAGGATGTTGTATCCACAGTTCATGAGTCTCTTGTGCATGCGTAGGACTTTTAAAATATAACTATGAGTGAGGGAGCCGGATTTCAGATTCTCTAATACACTTAATGAGTCAGAGTAGATGATGAAATGTTTGGTATTTGTTCTCGAGATGTAAAGAAGGCTTTCATAAATAGCTATTAATTCGGCTGTAAATACGGAACAAAATGAAGGTAGGGTGTAGTTGTAAGAATGATTGCGATGTACATAAGCAAAGCCTACATGATTATGAGATTTTGAGCCGTAAAGTTCTGGGTCCAGTTGGATCCCACGCTTCCGGCAGAAGTGAGTGCAAATTGTTTTTTCTACAGAAATATTATACCCACTGGTATTGCATTATGTTTGGATGGGATTGATAGTGGTCTGAAGCTTCTATGTAACGCATGTCTTGCCCCTGACAGGAGATCTTTAGATCATCAACATATAGGCTACCGTGTACTGTCGGAGAGAGCTGGTTAAGGATATTGTTGATTTTTATAGAAAAGAGGGTGACGCTAAGGCCAGAGCCTTGTGGTACACCCTCTTCTTGTACAAAGTTATCTGAAAGGGTGTCCTTATGCGTACTTTGAAGTTCCAGAGTGAGAGAAAATTCTTGATAAATATAGGTAGGTTTCCACGGAAGCCCATATTGAAGAGATCACGCAGTATGCCATATCTCCAAGTGTGGTCATAAGCTTTTTTGATATCAAAGAATATTGATACAAGGTGGTTCTTTCTTAAGAATGCGTTACGGATTTGAATTTCTAAATGTAAGATATTATCGATTGTGCTTCTGTCTTTGCGGAATCCACTCTGGAAAGGGTGTATATGGCCCTCAGTTTCTAAGACATATACTAGACGAGTATTAATCATACGCTCCAGTAGTTTGCACAGACAACTAGTTAGGGCTATGGGACGATAGTTATTGGGATTAGTGGAGTCTTTTCCAGGTTTGGGTAACGCAGACAGCACACTTGCCCAATTTATGTCCATATCTGGACAAACTTGTCCAAAACATGTCTATGTCTATGATAAGATATCTCCTGGACATCATTTTAGCGACATCTTTGGGAAAATCCATAATATGTCTAGAATAAGACATGATTGGGACATGTAACACCCCAATTAACTCTTATTACGAAAAAACGGGAAAACCCATATTATGTCTGTAATATGACGTGAATTGGACATCTAAACACCCCAATCATGTCTATTTTATGACATAAATGGGAAAATCTATCGGCGACAAACTCTGATTGGCTTAGTTTGTTTGAACATGCGCAGTAACATTTTTGTATACACGTTGTTTTTAAGTATCTGTGGTGGTTGTGGTAGATAGTACCCACATATTTGAAGTTTCCTTGTTAGATAATTATAACATTTTTATGTGCACTTCTTGCATTTTGCTTGCCTATATCACTGTTCTGTTCTTTACAATACGAGGTAATGTACAACTTTTTGACTTAATATGTATTTTAATAAAAAAATTGAATCGACTCGTCAGGAATTGCGAAATGTTGAACAAGACGTTAATGATGAATTATTCCTGATTGAAGCTGAATGTAATGTGAATGAAATTGAATCGAAGGCTATTAATGCACACGATTATAATTATTTTCATAATGAATTTAAAAATAGGATCGATGAAAATATTTTTGAAGATTCAAATATGTGTGATCCCACAAGCAGTTCTTGTAATAGCTCCATTTCAGAAATTACTGATGAAACAGATACTTCTGTTCCTTTATGGTAGTAACTTATCCATAGCATAAAAATAAACTGTGGATATGAGATAAATATCCACAGAATGTCTTTTTATGGACATATTCTAGTTGTCTATAACATGTCCATATGGACAAGTTATGGATGTCCATAACATGTCCATATGGATGTCCATAACATGTCCATATAGATAAGTTCTGGATGTCTATAACATGTCCATATGGATGTCTATATTTTGTCCAGAGGATATCATTATGGACGCCGTATTGTGCCATATGGACAAGTTTGGGGCGTATTATGGACAAGATATAGACAAATTTGGGGATGTCAGTTATGTCCCGAACTTGTCCTTGATATCATATGGACATGTTCTGGACAAGTTTGTGATGTCTGGGAAGAGAATGACCATTGCATTTCTCCACTCTAAGGGAAAGGCATGCTCATTCCATATTCTATTGTATAGCTGCAAAAGACTAACTAAAGAATCATAGGAGAGATGTTTAAGCATATCATTAGTGATGCCATAAGGGCCAGGGGATGTACTTGATGACTGTCTTAAACTGTTGCGTAGTTCATTCATAGTGAAAGGACTATTGTAGAAGAAGTTCGAGGAAGTTTTGAAGTTTAATTTATGGTGTTCGGATTGTTCCTTATATGGAAGAAAGGTGCTAGAATAGGAGGTATTGCAGGATGTGAATGCTAGAGATTGACGTATTGTATTTGCAATTCTTTTTGTATCTGAAATAATTTGGTTATTGATGGATAGGCAGGATATGGAGTGATTACTATAGATGCCCATGATTCTTTTAGTTTTGTCCCATAGTTCCTTACTGGAGGTAGAAGGTGAGATACTGGAGACGTATTTAATCCAGGATTCTCTCTGGGAACGTCTCCTTGTTTTGCGTGCATTTGCACGAGCTTTTTTAAAGGTTATAAGGTTTTCAGTGGTGGGGTACCGCCGAAAATTACCCCACGCTTTCTTCTGCTGTTTTTTAGCGAGGGTGCAAGCCTCATTCCACCACGGCTTTTTAATTCTATGGTTGCTTTTAACAGATTTTGGAATGCTCGCGTCAGCTGCATTTATGATAATGGAGGTGACATTCCTAACGACCTCGTCTATGTTTCCTTCAATAACGTTTGTTAATATGGTAGATAGCGAAGTAAAAGTCTGCCAGTCTGCTTTATTGTGAATGTATCTGGGTATGTTAGTGGTTTGGTTGACATTCTGATATAAGGGTGAGAGAATGATCGGAAAGTGATCGCTGTTATGCAATTCGCCAGAAATTGAGAAATTATAGAGGGGGAGGATTGAAGGAGAACAGATGGCGAGGTCGATGGCATGAAAGGATTTAGTTGGCTGATGAAAGTAAGTATTGTCGCCGTTATTCATAATACATAGTGATGGTTGGTTGGTTGGTTGGTTGGGGTTTAATGGCACAAGGTCCAGAAAGGACAAACTGCGCCAGACTATCTGTATATATAGTAAAACAAAGTTTTCAAGCAAAAACGTGTTGCATGAAACATGTAAAGCTAAAATCTTTGAGGTCTAAAATCAGTAAAAGCGAACTGTAGAGAGAAAAAATGGACAAGGTAAAAAGGACGTCTGGATGGGGGCTCCCATCCTGATACCAGTCAGAGAAAAGTTTACACTTTACACTGAGTAAAGAATATTGATACGTCGAAGAAATGCAAACAAGTTACGGTGTGGGGTTTCACCCAATATATCGTCAAGTTTAGGATGAGAACAGTTAAAAAATATTGTGTAAAAATTATTAAAAGCAGTGCATGAAGTTAAAACATGACTAATGGTAAGGTTGGTGTGGCAATGGTGGCACTCCGGGGCAGATTCACCCAGGAGTAGGTGCTTATGTGTAAGCCTCGTATGACCAATGCGGAGGCGTGTTAAGACGACACCCAGTCTGCGGTAGGGATGAGAAGGCCAATGCGTGAGAGCTGGGCGTATAGAATGAAGTTTGTTCCCAGTTTCACTGTCCCATTTTTCGATCCAGATACCTTCTATAATGCTAGAGATGCTACACTTAATGTCGTTATAGGATAGGTTGCCGTTGTACGGGAGGGTCGCGAGCTTGGCAAGTGTGTCTGCTTTCTCGTTGCCAGCGATCCCAATATGACTGGGTACCAAGCAGAGGAGAATACTGTGCCCACGATTTATAAGCTGTTTGTACAGACGTAATACTTTAATGATATAGTTGTGGGTAGGGGAGCCAGATTTCAGAATTTCCAGGACACTGAGGGAGTCAGAATAGATTATATAATTCTTTGTGTTTTTTCTGGAGATGTACAGAAGGCTTTCATAAATGGCCAGTAATTCGGCTGTAAAGACAGAGCAAAACTGAGGGAGAGTGTAGCTGCAAGAATAAGTATTATTCACGAAGGCAAAGCCAACGTGATTACTGGTTTTAGATCCATCTGTGTAGAGGTCTTCATAACTTTCATATTTATTTCTATGATCTAAGAACAACTGTTGGTACATTTTGGGGTCAGTATCCTGTTTGATGAAGCCTTCATAGGGCTGAAGGTACGGGATTTGCATTTCAGTCCAGGGTGGGATTTCATTAGGAGAACAAGAAGAGACTATGGCATCCTGCAACTGGGTACCGACTAGGCTCCTACGGATCCGGAGTCCAAAGGGAGGGGTACATGAAGGGCGATGATTGTGAAATCTGTCCAGATGGGTATCTATAAAAGAGTCCTTTAAAGGATGTGAGGAATGAGAGAGTATGCGAAAGTATGTATTCAATGACAGCTTTTGATGAGTGAGGGTGAGAGGTGGCTCGTGACAGGCGATGTAAAGACTATTTACAGGTGATGTTCTAAATGCTCCAGAGCAAATGCATAGTGCTGAATGATGCACGGTGTCCAGTTTTTTTAAAACTGACTTGCAAGCAGACCCGTAAGAGCAACAGGCATAGTCTATTTTAGACTGTATCATGGCACGGTATATCCGTAGCATGGTGTCACGGTCTGCCCCCATCTGGTATTTGAAAGTACCTTTAAAATATTCATAGTTTTCTCGCATTTGTTTCGAATATGAGAGACGTGTTTCTTGAAGGTCAGCTTTTTGTCAAAGTACATGCCTAAGAATTTACTATGCTCTTCTACAGCAATTGTTGTACCATCTAAATGAAGTTCTGGATCTGGATGGATACCCCGCTTTCGGCAGAAGTGAATGCAAGTAGTTTTTTCTCCCGAGATACTGAAGCCGTTTATACTGCACCATTTTTGGATACGGTTTACAGTAGTTTGAAGCTGTCGCTCTATGCAACGCATGTCTTGCCCCTGACAGGAGATCTGAAGGTCATCTACGTATAAGCTACCTTCCACAGTCGGAGGGAGTTGATTGAGTATGTCGTTTATTTTTATGGAGAAGAGGGTGACACTAAGGACAGAGCTCTGGGGTACGCCCTCTTCTTGCACATAATTGTCTGATTGAATATCATTGATGCGTACCTTAAAGTTTCGTAGTGAGAGAAAATTCTTGATAAAGATAGGTAGGTTACCCCGGAAGCCCAGATTGTGTAGGTCACGCAGTATACCGTATCTCCATGTGCGATCGTATGCTTTTTCTATATCAAAAAGTATAGAGACGAGATGGTTCCTTCTCAAGAAAGCGTTACGTATTTGAGTCTCTAAAATCAAAATGTTGTCAATGGTGGATCTACCTTTTCGAAATCCACTCTGAAAAGGGTGTATATGGCCCTTGGTTTCGAGAACGTGAACTAGACGAGCATTTATCATACGCTCCATGATTTTGCATAAGCAACTTGTGAGGGCTATGGGACGATAATTATTTGGGTTGGTGTTGTCTTTGCCAGGTTTGGGGAAGGGAATGACTATTGCATTTCTCCAAGAAGATGGAAAGGTGTGCTCATTCCAAATTTTGTTATAGAGTTGCAGAAGGGTTAGTAATGAATCCTGGGAAAGATGTTTTAGCATTTCTGTGGTGATGCCATCAGGACCAGGTGAAGTATTAGGTGATTGTTTTAAGCTTCTCTTTAATTCGTGGATAGTGAAGGCGCTATTGTAAGAGAGATGTACGGAGGTTCTAAAGTTTAATACTTGCCGTTCGGATTGTTGTTTATAAGGTAAAAAGGAATTTGGATAAGAGGTACTGCAGGAAGTGTAAGCAAGTGTTTCACCTATGGTGTTTGCAATATTTTTAGGTTCTGAAATAATGCTGTTGTTGACAGAGAGACAGGATATTGAGTGGTTATTGTAGATTCCCATGATTCTTTTAGTTTTGTCCCATAGCTCCTTGCTAGAAGTCGACGTGGAAATACTAGAGACGTACTGAATCCAAGATTCTCTTTGAGCTTGTCTCCTTATCCTACGTGCATATGCTTTTGCTTTTTTAAATTTAAGAAGAGTATCAGTGGTGGGGTAGCGACGAAAGGTTCCCCACGCTCTCTGCTGCTGCTTTTTTGCTAAGGCGCATACCTCATTCCACCACGGTTTTTTATTTCTACGACAGTGTGTGCCTGATTTTGGTATGCTGTGATCTGCTGCATTAAGGATGGTAGAGGTAACCTTGTTGACGACCTCGTCAATGGTTCCTTCAATCATATTAGGTAATATTGTCGACAGGGAAGTGAAATTTTGCCAGTCTGCCTTATTATGGATGTATTTTGGTAGAGAAGAGTTAGGTTTGGGGTTTTGGTACAGAGGTGAGAGAAGAATCGGAAAATGATCGCTATTATGTAGATTACCGGAAACAGAGAAATTGTACATTGGAAGGATCGAGGGTGAACAGATGGCAAGGTCTATGGCATGAAAGGATTTAGTTGGGTAGTGGAAGTATGTATTGTCACCATTGTTCATGATGCATAGACAAAAATCTGTCAGTATTTGTTCTGTTTGCTCACCTCTGTTATTTGTGTCTTTGCTGCCCCATAATGGGCTATGTGCATTCATATCACCAAGGAGTATGAATGGAGGAGGAAGTTGTTGAATAAGGTTACTAAGGGATCTTTGATTGAAAGTTTCATTAGGAGGGAGGTAGATACTGCAGACTGTCGTGAGCTGTTTAAGGTGAATACGGGCGGCAACTGCTTGGAGATTTGTGCAAAGATTGATGGTTATATGAGGATATCCATTGTTTATTATTAGGGCAACGCCACCAGAGGCCCTGTCATTGAAATCATAGTCTTTTCGAAGTATCTTGTAGTTGCGAATAGTAGTATGTCTAGTTGTTTTTAGAAAGGTTTCTTGTAGGGCTATGCAGGCGGGATTATGGTCATAAATCAGTGTTTTAAGATCATCGTTTTTATTTAAAAAACCGTGGCAGTTCCAGAACAGCAGCAGAGCCATTATCAAGTAGTGTTAGGGATAATGGATAACTTCTTATTAATCCCCGAAGGTTGAGGTGGGGTACTAGGGATGAGATCATCATCCATTGCACAGTCTGTAATGTCAGAGTCCGATGGAGACAAGCGGAGGATAGTATCATCAATGGGCCGTTGTGGTGGGATGTTTTTCATTCTGGATTTGTTATATTTGGACCTGTAAGCTGAGGATTTTTTGATTTGTGGCCGGCCTGCAGATGCACTTTTCTTTGTTGTGTTTTTGTGGTTTCCTATGTTAGAGTGATTCTTATTAGAAACAGGTTTAGCTATTGGAGTTGAAGTAAAAGAAGAAACAGGTATTGGTTTCGGTGGATCGGTTTGAATTGCTACGGATTTTGTTGATTTTGTCACTGCGGCATAAGACAGACCAGGTTTAGGGGTACGGCTTTCAACTATTTTACGGGCTTCAGGATAAGAGTTTTTGAGAGGCCCGCAGTGATTGAATTTCTTTTTCAAATGCCCATTTCGGGCATGACTTTGAATACAATGGATGTTCCTGTTTGCAGTTTAGACATTTTGCAACTGCAGAGCAGGTGGCACTGTCGTGGTCAGAGGCACCACAACGGGCGCAGGCCGGTGATCCACGACAGGAGGTTTTAGTATGACCGAACTTTTGACACTGGAAGCAACGGATAGGATTTGGTACGTATGGTCTAACGGGTCATATTAGATAGCCGGCTTTAATATGGGATGGAATAGTGGGAGACTGAAAGGTTAAGACAATGTGTTTTGTATTAATAATTTGGCTATTGCGACGAATAGTGATTCGACGGACAGCGCACACGCTGTCCTCACTCAAGTTTTCTAAGAGTTCGGCTTCAGAGCAGTGTACAAGGTCGGGTTCTGATATAACTCCTCTTGATGTGTTTAGGGATGTATGAGGGGACACTGTAACAGATTTTGGCCCAAAGTTCGTTATTTTCTTGATTTTTGAAGCTTGTCTATTGTTGGGCACTTCTACTAGAAGGTCTCCAGATCTTAGTTTTTTTACTTTTTTTATTTCACCTACATTGGCTGCAATGCATTTGTGTATAAGGAATGGCGATGTTTCGTTAAAGCCTCCTTCAATACAGTGTATAATGAAGAATCGAGCATTAGTGTTTGAAATTTGAGGATTCGTGTTATCATTTGTAATAGGTAGCGGAACGTTGACGAGAGATGAAGAATTTATCATATCCATGTTGGAGGAATTGAGATTCGGACCCGACCGCACCACCCACCACGGAGCCCAACGAGGGTGTGTGCAATTGCACACCAGTGCTAGTCGGGTCTATACGCGCACAGTGCATCCCTTTGGCAGCATCCACCCTTAACGACGTGCCCAGTAGATGACCGATTGCTTGATCCCTAGCAGTTGATCGAAATCAGTACCACCAGCCGATTGATACACAGGGGAACGCTGTGTACCTCCCGTTTACCCGAAGCCGAGGCCAAAGTAATGTGTTGGAGAAGACCCCTCAATTACCAGGATCCCCATTTCCGGGGACACGGGTCTCCACGCACGGCAAACACGTAGGCAGTTTTCCGCCAATAGAAGCTGATGGCACAGAGTGCCCATGGCACATTCGATGGCACAGAGTGCCCACAGCTTCTGAAGGAGGCCCTCACTTCCTGAGAAGAAACCACACCGAGGGAGAAGTGAAAGAAAACAGCAGAAGCAGAGAGGAGGGTAGAAAGTAGAGGAGCGAAAGATCGCTGGGGCCCCGGGATTGCGACACCCGTGAAAACCTAAAGAAGGTCTTCCCCCTGAGGGGAATACATAGTGAAATCAGTCGTAATTTGTTCCATTTGTTCACCTCTAGTATTGGTATCTTTGCTGCCCCATAATGGGCTATGGCCATTCATGTCACCAAGGAGTATAAACGGTGTTGGAAGTTCATGAATAAGATTGAGAGATGTTTGGCAGATTGTTTCATTGGGAGGGAGATAAATGCAGCAGATGGTTGTTAGCTGTTTTAATTTGACACGAGCGGCAACTGCTTCGAGTTTTGTATTCAGATTGACTATTATGTAAGGATAGATATTGTTGACTAACAGGGCCACTCCACCAGAGGCCCTGTCCCTGAGTTCATGGTCTTTGCGAAGGATTGTATATTTGTGAATTGTAGGATCTTTATCGGCTTTGAGGTAAGTTTCTTGAAGAGCAAAGCAGGCGGGATTGTGGTCATAGAGAAGTGTTTTAAGGTCATCGATTTTATTCTGAAAACTGTGGCAGTTCCATGAGAGCAACAATGCCATAATTAAGTGATGTTATTGGCATTGTGAGTCTTCTTAGTTTCGATCCTTGCAGAGATATCTGGAGGTTTAATTTCTTCTTGCTCCATGGATTCTTCATCACTAATGTCGGATTCTGATGGGTCTAGGCTTAAAATAGAGTCATCAATGTGTGGTTGTGGAGGTACTGTTTTCATGCGAGATTTATTGTATTTTAGTTTATAGGAAGCTGTTTTACTGAGCAGTGGTCTAACTTGAGTGGAGCTATTGCTTGGTATCTTTTTCTTTGGAGGATTTTTCTGGGATATAGAGCAGGATTTATGTTGTTTGGGTGCTGTTTGTTTACTGATGGAGGTATTGGTAAGGGAAGTACTTGTTGGTGGATCAGTCTGAGTATTTATTGATTTGGTAGATTTTACTGCAGCAGCATAGGATAGGCCAGATTTTGGTGTGCGAGCTTCTATTAATTTACGAGCTTCAGGGTACGAACGTCTTTGCGTGGCTCATTTGACTGGATTTCTTTTTCTAGGACTTACTTTGGGCATGATTTTGAATATGAGGCGTGGTCCTGTTTACAATTAACACATTTTGCTGGTGCACTGCAGGTGTCGCTGTCGTGGCCAGATGTACCGCAAAGGGCACATGCAGGTTGGCCACGGCAGGAGGTTTTAGATGATTGGATATGATACGTATGGTCTAACAGGACATAATAGATAGCCGGCTTTGATATGGGATGGAATTGTGGGAGACTGGAAAGTTAAGACTATGTGTTTGGTGTTAATACGTTGGCTATTGCGATGAATAGAGATTCGATGGACAGCGCATACGCTTTCGTCTCTCAGATTTTCTAATATTTCAGCTTCAGAGCAGTGTAAAAGTTCGGGATCTGATATAACTCTTCGTGATGTGTTTAAGGATGTATGGGGTGACACTGTGACAGATTTTAGTCCAAAGTTCTTTATTTTCATTATTTTTGAGGTTTGTCTAAGGTTTGATACTTCTACCAGGAGGTCTCCAGATCTTAATTTTTTTACTTTTTTAACCTCACCTACATTGGATGCGATACATTTGTGGATAAGGAATGGTGATATTTCATGGAAGTTCCCTTCAATCATGTGAATAATGAAGAATCGAGCATTTGTATTAGTAAATTGAAAATCCATGTTTTCTTTGTTTATTGATTGCAGAATAGTTGTGTAAGATGGTGGATTGGGAGAAGAAAATTTCGAAGCCATGTTGGAAAAAAGGTGTTCGGACCCGGCCGCACCACCCACCATGGAGCCCAACAAGGGGATGCTTATACTTGCACCAGTGCTAGCCGGGTCTATACGTGCACAGTACATCCCTGTAAGCAGCGCCCACCCTTAACGACGTGCCCAGCAGAAGATCGATTGCTTGATCCCTAGCAGTTGAACAAGTCGGTACCACCAGCCGATTGATACACAGGGGAATGCTGTGTACCTCCCCTTTACCCGAAGCCGAGGCCAAAGTAATGTGTTGAGGTTGATCCCGTCCCAATGGAAATGCCATTCAGATGATTTCCCCTACGGGAACACCCCTCAATTACCAGGTTCCCATTTCCGGGGACACGGGTCTCCACGTACGTCAAACACGTGGGTAGTTTTCCGCCAATAGAAGCTGACGGTACAGAGTGACTGCAGCTTCTGAAGGGGGGCCCCCACCTCCAAAGAGGAAACTACACTGAGGGGGAAAATGAAGGAGACAGCTAAGAGGAGAGGAGGGTAGAACAAAGAAGAGCGAAAGATCGCTGGGGCCCCGGGATTGCAACACCCGTAAAGACCTAGAGTAGGTCTTCCCCTTGAGGGGGCCCGCGAGAGCTGATCCCAGCCACAGATGTCTAAACGATGATACAGTGCCTATGGAAACATTTTAAATAAAGGTGAGGAGTTAATTGCGTCGATCATGTCGCACTCCAAGTGCTCTCCTCCTGAGCTAACTTAGCATCGCGTTCTTAGCGTCGCGATTTCGGAATGGCAAAAAAAAAAAAAAAAAAAAAGGGGGGGGGGGAGATCTAGCACTCAACTAGCCAACTAACATCTTGAAACGCCCCAGCGAAACTGCCAGAAAAGTCGCACGCTTGCCTCCATCACCGCTCCGGAGCAACCCTCCCCCCCCAGCCAATCAGAGCCGAGAGTGCACACCAAGTCATTCCGGGATAGTCCGACCTGGAAACGAAAGCGGGGGAAAAGAGTTCTAGAACAATCTAGCAGGCAAAAAGGCGGGAAATTAGGAACAAAAATAACGTCACACCAAAGCCTGATGCAACTAGCACGAGATATGATGCAATAGCTCAAAAAAGCAAGAAAAGCTTAAAGATGATGAAAATTGTCGAAAATTTACAGGGAGATGCCTAACAGGAGAAATAAAGTAATCAAATAATGAAAAAGTGGAAGTACGGGAAGTTACGAAAATTAATTATAAAAAAAGATCCCATCAAAACAAAAGGGAGGTATGAAGTACAGCCACTATATTTTAAACTCCTGACTACCCACAGAACCTCAATTAAAAGTAAATATTAATTTTAAACACTCTGAAGGCGAAAAAACGGCCGGCGAAGAGAAAATTTAATCACAAAAAAAGGTAAACAAAAGAGAGAACACTTTACACTGCCAAACAAAATAAATAATTAACAGCCCCCCAAAAGTAAGAAATTACATAGTGGTTATTTAAAATTTTAACTAGAAAGATCTTAAATTACTAGAACGTCCTGGGTAGAGGTAAATTAAATTAATCATTAACAAAAGAAAAGTTATAATATAGCGACAACACCACAGTATTGACCTAAGTGGAACTACGTTCTCATTCTCCCTTTCATGCGCGGCTCGCACGGCCTTGTGTCACGTGCCCCTGCGGTTTTGTTGGTGAACTGTTAGCCCAGTACAACCCCAAGCAATAGCAACTTATACTTGTAAGTAAGGTTCTTAAAACGAGCATATGTACTGGTATCTAAAAACGTTATTCTAGTCACCTTTATAACTTTAGACTCAAAGGAAAACGATTTTTTAATTTATCACTTACTCTATATACGTCCACATTTAATCTAAACAGTAGCTCAGCCAAAACGCATGTCGGCAGAATTGTCATGTTGAACAAGGATGACGCAATTGTGGAGCTGTAGTGACATCACATCGCTCGCTCCTATGTGACGTCGCGATCGGGCTGCGTCATACCGGCATCCACACGCATCTGTGCTCAAGTGTTTGCGCCATAGCTAGTGGGCAGATCCCAGCCGGAGCGTATATAAGCTGCGCTTTTCCGAGCAGTAATCAGTTTCGTTTCATTTCAAGTTCTGTGTAGTTTTTGTTCTGTTTCAAGGTGATTCTGTATCTTGGTTTCATTATCGGCGTTAGTTCCGCTCAGTAACCTTTTCCAATAAATCATACAGAGGTTTCATTTTAGGTGAAAAGTCTGGAATAAATTTTGAATAGTAATTAATCATACCAGCAAATATTCTAACTACGTTAACATTACGTGGGCATGGGAACTCCAACATTGCTTTAACCTTAGTATTATCTTTTTGCAACACATTTTTACTAATAATGTGTCCTAAATATTTGACACTGTCTTTGAAAAATTCACATTTTTTTAGATTAACACGAAACCCTGCATTCTGCAATTTACTTAAAACTGCTTCTAAATTCTTTAAATGTTCCTGTTCATTACTACCAGTGAAATATCATCTAGTAAATTTACAGTACCCCCAACTCCTTGTATAGTTCCTCCATAAGACATTATTCCCCTCTGAAAAATTGAACAAGCTGGTTTAGTACCAAATGATAAATGGTTAACACAGTAAATACCATAGGGTGTTCTCCATGATAATAATTCTTTAGTTTCATCATCTAAAACTAGCTGATTATAAGTATTAGATAAATCTAATTTACTAAAACTTTGCCCCCCCCCCCCCCCACGTAAAGCTGCAAAGAGGTCTTCTATTCTTGGTAAAGGATGATTATCATCTTTCAAATATTTGCACAAACTCTAATATCTTTGCCATTAGGCTTCATTACGGGAACTAGGGGTGTACCCCACTGAGAATTATCTACCTTGGTAATTACTCTTTTTCCAAATTATCAAATTCTAACTTAACTTTTTCCCTAAAAGCAAAAGGAATAGCTCGTGGTTTATGAAATATAGGTTTAACATTGCTTTCTAACTCTAAATGAACTTTTTCTCCCTTATAAGTACCCAAGTCATCTTTAAACAATTCAGAATATTTTGATAGCAATGATTGTAACCCTAACTTATCTTCTCCTCCTGAAACCTGGTTCCAGGAGGTCCCTGGTTCCTGGTTACCAATAACAATTTTTAATCCAAAATCATGTAAAACATTTCTCCCAAATAACAATTTTTCCAATTCTTTTACAACAATTACATTAACTGGTTTTGAAACACCATTAATTTCCATCAAAATATCAATTTGTCCAACAGGAGTAATAATTTGACCTCCATAAGATGATAAGGGAATGACCTCCATAAAATGATAAGGGAATAAAAGAGACACCAGCACCTATGTCTACTTCCATTTTAACAACTTTACCATTTAACTTAGCATTTAAAAATAATGGGTTAACACAAGAAATATCAATACTATACATGTCAACATACTGATCCATTACAGTTTCATCATCAACAGAATTCACATACCTTTGCTAAATGACCCTTTCTGTTACAAGAATTACACTTGAAATCTTTGTATTTACATTTTTTAAAATCGTGATTACCTTTACCGCAGTGATAACACTTTAATATATCATCTTTTTGATGATTTACTTTTGTGCACTTTTTACTTGTAGATTGTTGCACCTTTTCTTTCGAAGGTTTCGTTTTAAAATTCACTTTATTAATTTCGATAAGCCTTGCTTCTTGTAGTAGCACCTCCTTGCTTTGAGCAATTTCGAGCAAAGTAGATAGAGTCGTCGTCAGTTTCTCTTCACAAAGACGTTCCAGGATACGGCCAGGTCGCATTCCAGTGACGAATTTGTCCTTTACTTGCTCTTCGAGGCTAGAACCAAAGTCGCACTCCGCAGCTAGCGTCTTCACTTTCACGTACAGTCTCTTGGGACTTTCTTAATGAATCGAAGACGATTCTCTTTCGGTAAACAGATATAGCCGGTTTAAACTGCTGAGTCAGCAACACTTTCAAATCATCAAAACTGTTCTGGGATGGCATAGAGGGGTTACGCAAATTCTGGAGAATCTTATAAACTGCTTCGCTAATCGTCGTTAGTAGCACTGGCACTTTGCGAGCCTCTTCTACTCTATTTGCTAGAAAATACTGCTCCAGTCTCTCAATAAAAATGTCCCAGTCATCGTTGACATTAAATTGGCTAATATTTGATACCACTCCTGTGGTTATCATCGTCACGTTGGCTTGGTCCGGCATGCTTTACACAAACAGCACAATTTGCATGAAAACATTCAAAATTATCAGAACTTTTCCCGAAAATAATAACTATACTTTTAAAACCATATACTCCACCATTTTTGGAATGTCCGATCTTAATTAAACAAGTAATTACACCAGATTAACATAGAATACATTTATTACACTTCACATGTTGATACATACACAGCACAGAGAATAACATCTCAGATCTGTTGCCAGATCCGGTACATCAAGGAAAACAGAAAAACCACTGTTGCCACTGCTATACTTCGCTCGCACCTATCCTGATAGCATTACCAAAGGTAGAATGAAGTGTGAATCCGCGAAAATATATAGTTCGCACATTTTTGCGGATTTTAAAACATTAGTTTTCAATTTTTTTGTCTAAAATCCTTCAAATGATTCTCAATTTTACAAGCTACTGCTTGTATGAGCAGTTAGTATAGAAAAATTTGCAATTTTCAGGAGCTAACAATAAACCGCTCGTACATCCCCATTCAACGCATTCCACCAATTAGAACTTTCACACTCTTGGCGGAAAATTCAGTCTTGACCGCTGGTTTTCACAATGACCTGGTAACCCCCGTTCTTCCAAAATGCTCCCACCACCCCCGCGCAATCCCACATTCTTATCTTTTCTCCTGTCTCCGAGCTGAGCAGTGATTTCTTATTGTCGTTTCCCTTGTTCGTCTTTCGTCGTTTTCCTTGTATTTTCGTAATGGCTTCCTCTGCAAATTCGTTTTCTTTCACTTTCCAGCCTCATAAGCTGGAAAACCCTTAAGGAGCTCTGCTAAGGTTATTGTCTTAAATGTGTACACTAAACTCAGAGAGCAACATCAGTCAAAATCAGAAAATGAAATTGTTCAACTCTGTTCTGAATTAACTGGTGTTTCGTCGGTTAGTATTTACCGAATGAAAACAGAAATAAGGAAGAGCGGGACTCTATCTACTCCCGGGAAAAAGCGGCCTTTAAAAGTGGCTACACGACGAAGGCTTCAAATTTATGATGATTTCACAAAAACTGCAATTCGTAGAAAAGTGCATTCTTTTTTTTTTCAAAAATGAGATACCCACAGCCCAAAAAGTAATGGCCGCTATAAACGAAGATGAAGATCTTCCAAATCTCCGAATCACATGCGTCAGGAGCTTGATGAAAGATTTGGGATTTGAATATAAAAAGAGAAGCCGTTCTTCGATGCTGATAGAACGTGATGATATACTGCAATGGCGTCATCAGTATTTGAGAACAATGCTACGTTACCGTTCCGAAGGCCGAAAAATTTACTATACAGATGAAACGTGGGTAAATGCAGGGTACACCAAGGAAATCCAAGAGACATGCCTTTTTAAATGGTCTGTCAACTGGACTAAAAGCACCGCCAGGTAAAGGGGCGAGATTAATTATAATAGGGGCTGGAAATGAAGACGGGTTTGTTAAAGGATCCGTAGAAATTTTTAAAGCCAAGAAAAATTCTGGAGACTATCATAATGAAATGAATGGTTCCCATTATGAAGAATGGTTTGAAAAAAAACTTCTGCCTGAACTCCCGCCCCGAAGTATAATTGTTATGGATAATGCTCCATATCATTCAATTCATGTAGAGCAAATTCCATCAAGCGCTACCAAGAAAGTAGATATACAAGCATGGCTCACACAAAAAAACATACTCTGGAGTGATGACATGCTAAAGGCAGAACTGCTTAGCATTGTGAAGGATCACAAAAAATTATACGAAAGCTACAAAATTGACAAAATAGCTGCATTTCATGGACACACAGTACTTCGTTTGCCCCCATATCATTGAGAGTTAAATCCAATTGAGCTTGTGTGGAGCCAGGTTAAAGGCCATGTTTCAGCAGAGAATCGGACATTTAAAATGGACGAAATTATGAAGCTAACTGCTGAAGGAATAGAAAAAGCTTCTTGGTTTAACTGCGTTGAGCACGTGAAAAAAGAATGTGGG
This sequence comes from Cheiracanthium punctorium, assembly GCA_038373885.1. Taxonomy (NCBI): domain Eukaryota; kingdom Metazoa; phylum Arthropoda; class Arachnida; order Araneae; family Cheiracanthiidae; genus Cheiracanthium; species Cheiracanthium punctorium. Next base: position 21,562 of record JAWZYV010015822.1, on the reverse strand, counting down.
AGTTAGATGGTCTGGCTGAAAACACAGTCGAAACAATCCAATTCAGCGTTTCGGATTCATCTGAGGATACTGAGTTGTACACTGATGACGATGGTAACCTTAGCGGAGTTGAACGTATAGAGGAATAACAGTCCTTCTCAGGACTACAAACAGTCCTTTTCAGGGCTACAAAGAGTCCTTTTCGGGGCTATAAAAGCCCCCTACGGGGCTTTTAAAATTATAGACAGAAAATCACATTACATTCTTTACATTTTCGATATACATACCCAACGTATATAACATGCGCAATCATTTAGTGCATTTGGCAGGGTGTCGGATTCGAATCCAGCCCGCTAAAAGATTATTATGTATACGTGGCGAATGTGCACGGTCTGTTTTCTCCAGATGTAACGTGCATACGCGTTAGAACCCCTTAGAAAGTCCTCTGACCAAGGTACTACCCATCCTTGGCAAATACCCCTCGTGCAGGTTTGCCTTACTGCACACAACACAACAATCTGATTCTGAGGCATTGCTTGCCCTCTTGCTGTTTAAATATTATTGAGCTTGCCTTAGGGCCAGTATATTACCTTTTCCTTTATCACTAATTTTAATTGTGGAGCCATGTATTTGCTTCCTGTTGGTTTGCTTTCTGGCTGTCGGAGAATTGTATTCGAATTCAGAGAATTGCATTCGCAAAAGAAGGCTTTCGCCTTCTATATGCGATGATCAGGAACATTAAATTTATGTTGTCTTATCTCACAGTGTTTTGGCTCAAGGATGTATTTAAGGAGGTGGGGGTTTACAAAATTTTGATTTTCTTTACTAAAATGATAATGTCATAATCTTTTCGTGAAAAATTCTAAAATTTTTTTTTACCGTTTGTACCCCCTCCGAAATGTTTTTCTGGTTACGGGCCTGGTTGATCCCCTTTTCAGTGAATCTTGGAATATAGTGTTGTTAAATTATTGAAATATTACTCACATGCATATACAGTAGTAAAGTCTGTTTTAAATGGCTTCAAAAGAGACTGAAAAAATTTACCGCTAAAGAGAGTTTGCTATTGAATAGGGGTTCAATTTCAGTAATAGTTCCGCTAACAAGATTTTGATTAATAAAGGCTTCAGTTAAGGCAGGTTTTTGCACGCATATACTATACATACATACATACTGTTTGAAAAAGAAAGTTTCCTTTTTACGTACATTCTTGCGTACTTTTGAGTTTTGAATTTCTTTTAGCCGTCAGTTTTTGATAGCTTATAAGAAGTAATTTTCTTGGGCTTAATGGTCTGTGCATGTTAAAGAACCTGATTTCCGATTTGTAAAATGTTATGGGAAGAATAACATGTTAATTAACGTGAACTGGAACATCAATGGAAGAACTTCAGTTAGATGAAAATTTAGCTATTCTATCGAAATTTACGTTCAGCGTAAAATATAGCACAAAAACCTGAATAGACATGGAATGCCAAACTTGTGGAAGCAACATACTTTTAAAATAATCTTCCGCACATTCAAATATCGTAAAAATAGGTAAGTAATGGCGTATTTAAAGTTTAAATTTATTAGTTTTAAATCTTCGAAAGTTTTGTACGGTACTGCTAATAGTGCACTTATTAGCGGTACCGTACAAAACTTTCGAAGACAGCCCAACGAATTGCCGCGAGTAGGGGAGAAAGAAGGTCGCGAGAGCGGAGGAGGCCCCCTATAGTGGAAGGGAGCTGTTCTGCGCCAAGTAATGGAGTAACAGCCAGCTGTGGTACGCAGAGAAAGTAAGAGAGAATTCTCGGAGTGATACATGCGTTACGGCCGATATACGAGCTGTAAATCGGCCGCTGTAGCTTTCCCAATGGTATCAGGTTAAGTGCGGGCGAAGTATAGATACATGAATACTTTTGTGACACACCACAGTATGGATGGCCCAGCTTTCACTTGGTGTTTTTATGAAACATTACAAAAGCAGTTGAGGAAGGAATATAATGTAGAGTGTCTGACAATCAAGAGCTGCGGCCTACACATCATTAATAATGCTTTCTGAAATAAAGCATCAAGTACAGGCTGGAACATACCCTCTGTTTTAACAGCTCTATGTTTTCTGTTTCATGAATCACCTGCAAGAAGAGATGTTTTAGAACTTTCTGAAACAAAGTAAGTTCTACATAAATTCTGAAACCACAGGTGCCTAGAAAATGCTCCTGTGAGTTCTCATGCCTTTGACAGTTGGAAAGACATTGTTGCATATGTGGCGCATATTGAATGATCAAAATCAAAACCATCATGCCAATCTTTTACAGTTTTAAGGGAAGCTACAAAAGACAAATTACTGCCAGTAAAACTTCTTTTTTTTTTTCACCTGTGTAGCTGATTTGATAAAACCCTTTCTAGAATTTTATCAAAGTGAAAAACCTCTTTTACCCTTTCTTGCATCAGATGTACAAAAATTGGTAAAAGAAAAAAAATGCTGAGAGCATTTTAAAATTCTAAAAGAAGAATTTGTCCAGGAAATGGACTTCATAATTTATTTATATGAGTTTGTCCTGAAAATCAAAGACTTCTGCTCTGAAATAAGTAAAATAAGTTTCGGCTTTCGGGGTAACAAATTAAGTGAACTTCTGAGAAAGAAGGTGATTACAAACAAAGAGCACCTGTCTTTGTGATTGTCAACAATTTATATGTAATATGTTGAAAAGTTGATGGAAAAGTGTCTAATCATTTACTCAGTGTTGCGAATTGAAATTATTAAATGTCAAGTTCAGCACACGGGCCACGATTTGGCTGCTCGTGCCTTAAGCTCATATAAATGTGGGATCAGGTGAGTCACTGACTCCAATAAACTCACTGGTTTTATTTAATTGATTGATTGATTATTTGAGGTTTAATGGCACAAGGTCCAGAAAGGACATACTGCGCCAGACAAGGTGTGTAAATAGTAAAAGAAAGTGTTCAGGTAAAAAAGTGTTGTATAAAACATGTAAAGCTAAAAACCATGAGGTCTAAAGACAGTAAAAGCAAACTGTAGAGAAGTAAAAGGTAGATTAAAAGGACAAGAGCATCTGCATGGGGGCTCCCATCCAGATACCAGACAGAGAAAAGTATATACTTCACAATGAGTAAAGAATGTTGATACGCCGAAGAAAGGCGAACAGATTAAAGTGCGGGGTTTCACCCAGTATTTCATCAAGTTTGGGATGAGAGCAGTTAAAAAGTGCTTGGTAAAAACGATTAAAAGCAGGGCATGAGGTCAAAAGATGGTAAATGGTGAGGCAAGTATGACAGTGGGGGCACTCTGGAGCAGGTTCACCAAATAGCAGATGCTTATGAGTAAGCCGCGTATGACCGATGCGGAGACGTGTCAAAATGACATCTAGTCTGTGATAAGGATGAGATGACCAATGTGTGAGGGCTGGACGGATAAAATGAAGCTTGTTCCCAGTTTCACTGTCCCATTTATCGGTCCATATGCTTTTCACTATGCCAGAGATGCTAGACTTTATGTCTCTAAAGGAGAGATTGCCGGTGTAGGAGAGGGTCGCATCCTTGGCTAGTGTGTCTGCTTTCTCGTTTCCACTGATCCCGATGTGACTGGGTACCCAACAGAGGAGGATCCTGTATCCCCAGTTTACGAGTCCGATTTTAGGTTTTCCAGTACACTGAGGGAGTCTGTGTATATGATAAAGTTCTTTGCATCATTTCTGGATATGTACAGAAGGCTTTCGTAAATGGCCAGTAATTCAGCTGTAAAGACAGAGCAAAACTGAGGGAGGGAGTAGCTGCATGTGAAATTTCTACCTACAAGGGCAAAGCCGACGTGATTCCCAGTTTTAGAGCCATCTGTATATAGCTCTCCGTAGTTTGGATATTTGTTCCTGTGGTCTAAAAACAATTTCTGATATATTATGGGGTCAGTGTCTGGTTTTGAAAAGCCTTTGAAAGGTTGTAGGTATGATATCTGCAACATACCCCAAGGGGGTATGTCATGAAAAGAGCAGGTGGAAACGTTAACATCCTCCAGTTGCGTACCAACAAGGCTCCTACGAATCCTGAGTCCGAAAGGAGGAGTATATATGGGACGATTCGCATAAAATCGGTCAAGATGAGTATCTATGAAGGAGCTCTTTAATGGATGTGAGGGATGAGAGAGAATACGAAAGTAAGTATTTAATGATAGCTTATGACGTGTGAGGGTGAGAGATGGCTCATGGCAGGTAATGTAAAGACTATGTACAGGTGATGTTCTAAAAGCACCAGAGCAAATGCGTAGTGCAGCATGATGCACAGTGTCTAGTTTTTTTAAAGCTGATTTGCATGCTGACCCATACGTGCAGCATGCATAGTCCATTTTTGTACGTATGACAGCACGGTAAATCCTCAAGAGAGCATCGCGGTCTGCCCCCCAAGAGGTATTGGTTAAGACCTTTAAAATATTCAGCTTTTTCTCGCATTTACTGCGAAGGTCAGAAATATGGTTAGCAAAAGTAAGTTTTTTGTCAAGAATTAAACCTAAAAATTTGACAGAGTCCTTGATAACAATGGTATTATGACCTAGATAAAGTTCTGGATCGGGGTGGATCCCACGTTTCCGGCAAAAGTGGGTACAGACTGTTTTTTCGACAGACATGGTGAAGCCGTTTGTGTCGCACCATTTTAGGATGCAGTTGATGGCAGTTTGAAGCTGCCGTTCAACGAGACGCATATCTTTCCCCTGGCAGGAGATTTGAAGGTCGTCTACATATAGGCTACCGTGGACGGTTGGGGGCAATTGATTAAGAATATTATTGATTTTTATAGAGAAGAGGGTGACGCTAAGGACGGAGCCCTGGGGAACACCCTCTTCTTGTGTGAAATTATCAGACAGAGTGCCGTTGACCCGGACACGGAAGTTTCTGAGCGATAGGAAATTTTTTATAAAGATTGGAAGATTGCCCCGAAAGCCTATATTATAGAGATCTTGAAGGATTCCGTATCTCCACGTTCGGTCGTATGCTTTTTCTATATCGAAGAACACTGACACTAAGTGATTCTTCCTGAGGAAAGCATTACGGATTTGTGTCTCTAAATTTAGAATGTTGTCTATAGTGGATCTGCCTTTGCGGAAACCGCTCTGAAAGAGATGTATATGGTCCCCAGTTTCTAAAATGTAAACAAGGCGGGCATTAACTATTTTTTCCATTAACTTACAAAGACAACTAGTAAGGGCTATGGGATGGTAGTTACTAGGATTAGAAGTATCTTTTCCAGGTTTTGGGAAGGGAATGACTATTGCATTGCTCCAGGCAGAGGGAAAAGTTTGTTCGTTCCAGATTCTATTGTAAAGTTTTAAGAGGTTTAGTAAAGAGTCATAGAATAGGTGTTTCAGCATTTCATAAGTAATGCCATCAGGACCAGGAGACGTATTGGAGGATTGCCGAAGGTATTTGGTGAGTTCGTTGATAGTAAAATCACTATTGTAGGGAAAGTGGGAGGAGGTTTTAAATTTTATTTTTTTTCGTTCGCATTGTTGTTTGTAGGAGAAAAAAGGGTTTGAGAAGGAAGTACTGCAGGATATAGAAGCAAGAGTTTGACCGATGTTATTTGCTATTTCTTTTGTATCGGATATTATATTATTATTAATAGACAGACAGGTTATTGAAGGGTTATTATAGATTCCCATGGCTCTTTTTGTTTTCAACCATAGCTCCTTACTAGTAGTGGTGGGTGTTATGCTAGAGACATATTTCACCCAAGATTGCTTTTGAGATTGCCGCCTTATTCTCCTGGCATAAGCTTTTGCTTTTTTAAAAAGGACGAGGTTTTCGGTGGTAGGGTACCGCCGAAAAACACTCCATGCTTTCTGCTGCTGTTTTTTCGCTAGTGTACAGGTTTCATTCCACCACGGTTTTTTATTGCGCCGAAGTGTCATGCCCGATTTTGGAATATTGGCATCAGCTGCTTTGATAATGACTGAAGTGACTTTATCCACGACCTCTTCAATAGTGCCTTCAAGGATGTTGGAGGTGATTTTGGATAGTGCTGTAAAGGTAATCCAATCTGCCTTATCATAAATGTACCTAGGGGTGGTAAAGGTGCCTTTCGGATGGTAGTAAAGTGGTGAAAGAAAAATCGGAAAGTGATCACTGTTGTGTAAGTCACTGGAGACTGAAAAGTTATAAAGTGGGAGGATAGATGGAGAACAAATAGCTAGGTCTATGGCATGGAAGGTTTTAGTAGGGTAGTGGAAGTAGGTATTATCCCCGTTATTCATAACGCAAAGAGAAAAGTCCGTTAGCAGCTGTTCAATAAGTTGGCCTCTATTGTTAATATCTGTGCTGCCCCATACGGGGCTATGACCGTTCATGTCCCCCAGGAGGATAAAAGGAGGGTGAAGTTGTTGGATAAGACTATTGAGAGAGGTTTGGCAGATGGTTTCATTCGGGGGAAGATAAATACTGCAGATAGTAGTAAGATGTTTGAGATGGACCCGAGCGGCAACAGCCTGTAAAGTTGTATTGAGATTGAGAATAGAATACGGATATTGATTATTTATTAAAAGGGCAACTCCACCGGAGGCCCTTTCCCCGAGCTCATAGTCTTTTCTAAGGATGGTATAATTAAGAATTTGTGTTTGTTTATTGGTTTTCAGATAAGTTTCCTGAAGGGCAAGGCATGCAGGGTTATAGTCATAAATTAGGGTTTTGAGGTCATCAATTTTATTGTGAAAACCGTGGCAGTTCCAAGAAAGCAGCAGAGCCATGATCAAGTGATGTTAGGGATGATGGAGAGCTTGCTTTTAGTCCCCTTAGGTGTAAGTGGGGTGCTAGGGATGTCATCATCATCCATGATATTGTTGGAAATGTCAGAATCGGTAGAATCTAAATGCAGTATTGAGTCATCAATGGGCTTTTGTGGAAGGATCTTTTTAAGTCTGGACTTACTGTATTTTGCCTTATAGGCTGCAGTTTTTTTGATTAGAGGTCTATTTTGAGTGGAGTTGTTACTTTCAGACTAGTAGTCCTAGACTGTGAATGAAAATATATCTACAGAGAAGAAGCTCGAAAATTTTTTGATCGAAACAGCTATATGGCCTGACTTTTTTATCATTTTATTGTTAGTATTGTTTGTAAAATATACTTCTAACAAAGCAAGCTTCACATATTCATTCTTTTTTCACATATAATGTATACTTAAAAAAAATTTCATGTGTAGTCACTTTTTTTCATAAAAATGGTCACTTTTTTTGCAAAAATAGTCACTAAATCAACTTTTTTTGAGGGAACGAGTGGCTCTGACCCCTGTGATTTTGCTTTTTTTTTAATAATAAGTTTTGCAACAAGTGTTTGTTTTTCAATAACTTACAATAATTTTGCAATCTTTTTTAATGAGTATTTTACCTTTTTTTAAAGTTAATAATGATATATCTTTAATGCTACCTTAAATATTTTCTTTTAATATTTGCTTAATTCACTTTATTATGTTTTTGCCTTAAATCTGTTTTTCTATGATACTAATTTGGTGACCCCATGTTATTTTTTTTTTCCTTCCTACTTCTGAAGCTAAATCCTGAGATGTTTACTTAAATTTAAATGTTTACCTTTTATTTTATTCTTTTACTAATATTTTGGATTAGTTTGGTCCTAGTTAGGAATAATTCTAATTTTTGAGCTTATCCCTGTGCGATTTGACTATTTTCACGGCCTAGGTACTGTTTCGGTCAATCGCCATTTTTTTTTTTTTTCATTTCGAGTGACGCTTCATCTGATTTCTCGCCATCTTGGAGCCGACCGCCGTTTTTTTAGCCGAGCGCATCCTTTCAAACTCGATGCATTCTTCCCGCGCAAGTCTGACCTAGAACCTTCTCGAAGGACGCCAACAAGCTGGCGATCGCTGATTGGCCGAGAGGGCCGCCCGCTTAGTAGCGTGGCTAGAGGGAAGGTGATGTGATAAGTCAGTTGAAGTCGGAGAGCGCTCGTGAGCACAAGTTTTTTTGGTTTTTCCCTGTAAAGGAAGATAGAGAGCCTCTGAAACAGAAGGCTTAACCATGCTAATTGACGTGTAAACCCGCTACTACGGGACGTGTCCGCCAGACCAGCAGCGATGGAAAAGATATAGTGATGAGTGCGCCCGTTTGACATCTGATCTTCGCTCAAAAGTTTGATCCGACGAGGAACCGTGCACCAGCCACACCATGTGAAGTGAGAGCAAAAGTTAGCAGTCCCAGCCCCAGGAGAGACACAGGTGACATCTTTATTTTCTTTCCAATCCCGATGGATTCTGACCAACGACATGGACTTAGTCCTGATGCTGGGCTGAACTGTAAAGTTTCGTTCCTCGCAAATTTAATTTCTTACATCTCACAAGACCGATCCGAAAAAGCAGTGCTCACCTGCCCTGTACCCCTATCGAGATGCTGCCGTCCATACGGACGTATTCCATAGTAGCCTTCTTTTGCACCATTTTGGGAAAGGGCGTCAAGCCCCTCTCCCCCTTAACTTGGTTTCAATATAGCAGCGGTACCCTTCAATAATTAACCTTTAATCTCACCACTTCATTCTTAAATCCATGTTTTAATTGTTAAAGTTTTGTTGTTTTTTTTTCTTTTCTTTCTATTCTACAAAAATCACAATTTTTTTTTTATTTTTTTTTTTGCAAGAATCATGTGTATCTCTGCCAAAATTTGAAATGTGCTATTCTACATAGTTAATAATGTGTGCTCATTGTTATTGAAGTGTTACCCTTTCCTTGGGAGGCCTCTCAGGACACAAATTTGACATGCACGTCGGATAATCTCTAATCTTATATGTTAATCTTTGGCCTAGTGCCCAGTGAAAATCTCCCTAAAGCTGTAAAATGTGTTGAATTATGATATTTCTGAAGAGCCACAATATGGTGAATCATGTGTGTGCCAAGTATTTAAAATGTCTGTGTAACGCTGAGTGTAGAAATCAAAACTTATGCCATCTCTTAGTGTCTTAACCCTTTGAGGGGCGCAATGTTAAAATTATTACATATTAAAAAACAAACATGCAAAAGGAGGTCTAAAGGTCCTAAAGACAAAATAAATGCGATTTAAAAAAATTAGGAGTCCCCGTTAGTGAACAGGGGCCGTTTGCACAGTGCAAACGGCGCTCGTCTAGAGAATTGCATTATGAACACTCACTTACCTTGCTTTAGCCGAGCATATATAAAAAAACTGATATTGTAGTAGTATAATAATAATTATTTTACTAAATAATTTTATACAAACAGAAATTTATTATTTTTAAACAATTAAAAAACTTATGCTATTTTTTGTGTTTCTTAAATATTCTATTTGTAATATAATAACTATAATAATCAAACAATCCTGATTAAATATACACTATACTTACATGTACTTGGAATGTGAAAAAATACTTAATACTTATATACTTAAAATTTGAAAAGTATTAAAAATGCAATTAATATCAAGAAAAAAATAGTAGAAAAATTTTAAAATAAAGGGCTAAGTAGAAACACATCATTTTGTGTGGAACTTTTGAAAGCACGTAATGCCTTTTTGCAGCATACACAATCCAACATTGCATGTTTCGCACATCCACTGGGTCGTGTGGGGGTTTTTTAGTAGTGCTGCAAAAGGCACATCTTCTTGGTTTACACTTTATTGGAATGTGTTTCACGTTTTCATAGCGCTTTTCATCGGGGACATGAAGTTTGTGCTTGTTTATAAGTACAGGGCTTGCACCTTTGGTTAGCCGTTTTCTTGGCTCTTCTTCATTTCCCATTGCCATCAAACTCCTGACTATTTCTAATCGGAAATTTTTCATTGCATTAAATTCCTTATCGGAATTTGGGAGCATTTTGTATAGTATATAGGCATTCACAATAGCAGTGTCCAAAAAATGAAAAAATCCTGTGCCGCCACTTTTTACTTTTTCGATCTATTTCATACATGCTTTTCATATGATCGAAATGGTCTACAAAGCCCATGTTTTTATTGTACTTTGCTACAACTTTTGGGCAGGGAACGGGTATCTTTTCCTCAGTTCTTTCCATTCTATCAACTGAAATTATATCCACTGGGTTTTCTTGAGTGGAGAGCAATGACACACATCTTTTGTCTTTCCATTTGACACATACTATGTTGTCATTGCTGGTTGCCCAATCACATTCTCCCCTTTTCATTTTTTTGTCTTCTGTCAGGTTTTTGGGGAGGTTTTTTCTTGACAGATTAACTGTACCGGTGCAGTAGACATCTTTAGTTTCTAGGAATCGGAACAATTCATAAGACGAAAAAAAATTATCCATAAAAAGTCTATGGTTTTTTCCATAGAGTTTTGCAGACGGAGCCTTTACAACTCTTTCGCCTAAGTTTTTTCCACTTCTTTGAGCTTGCCAGTATACATCTCAAACTGGCACGCAAACCCACTTTCATCACAGCGCATCCATACCTTATAGCCTCGTTTTATTGGCTTTTTAGGCATGTATTGCTTTAGTGAGCTGCGGCCTTTGAACTTGATCATAGATTCATCGATTGCTTGGGATATACCTGAAATAAAAACACTTCCATACCTTTCAGATAAGTGAGATAATAAAGGGCGAACCTTGAATAACTTATCAAAATTTTCGTCTTCTCTACGAGGTTGTAAGCTATTATCATTTAGATGAAGATGGGAAAGCATCCACGAAAATCTCTTCACTGGCATCTGCTTGGATATGTAATCGTCATGAAGAAGTTCATTCGTTGACCAAAAATCTCTATAACTTGGAAGTTTTTTTACTCACATGAGTATATTCATTGCCAAAAATCGAAATAACTCCTGCAATGTGGCTGGAATATAATTTTTTCCCAACTGTGTGGCATACAAATTGGTTTGAAAAACTATGCTTTCCATAAATTCTACAGAAATTAATGATAAGAAGAGTGCAATTGGAGATTGATCATCTAAATTCATAATTTCATCCGCTGGACCTGATTCTTCATCGAAATCTGGATTATTTCGACTAAGAGGTTGTTTTTTTACCCAAGTCACATTTGCAGGTTGTGAAGAACCAGCTATTTGAATATCATCTACTGCTTCATCAGATGTATTTTCATCACTATCATTACCTTCATCAGGTTGTAGGAGCTCAGATGGCGATTGAGGTTGAACATACTCTTCATCACTACTGCTGTCACCTGAGATTACGGTTCGTTGGTTGGTTAGTTGGTTTTTAGTGGCACAAGGTCCAGAAAGGACATACTGCGCCAGACAAAAGGTTAGAGCCATATAATTAGGTAGTCAGGTAAAAGGTACCATAAAAACTTAGTAAAAGCTAAACTGTAAAGGCTAAAAACGTGAAAAGTAAAAACCAAAAGGTATGGTTCAAAGTAGGTAAAAAGTGGAAAATAGACATCTGGATGGGGCTCCCATCCAGATACCAGTCAGACAGAGTTGGACACTTCACACAGAATGAAAAATATTGGTCCGTCTAAGAAAGGCGAACAGATTCCGATGTGGGGTTTCACCCAAAATTTCGTCAAGTTTGGGATGACAACTGTTAAAAAGTATTTGGTAAAAGTTATTAAAAGCAGTGCACGAGGTTAAAAGATGACGAATGGTGAGGTGAGTATGACAGTGAGGACATTCCGGAGCAGGATCGCCCAGGAGTAGGTGCGTATGAGTGAGCCGTGTATGACCAATGCGAAGACGGGTTAAGATGACATCTAGTCTGCGATAGGGATGAGACGACCTATGTGTGAGAGCTGGGTGGACAGAATGCAGTTTGTTTCCCGTTTCATTGTCCCAATTTCTAACCCATATGCCTTTTACTATGCTGGAGATGCTAGACTTTATGTCACCGTAGGATAGATTGCCGGTGTACGGGAGGGTCGCATTCTTGGCTAGTGTGTCCGCTTTCTCGTTTCCACAGATGCCGATGTGGCCGGGTACCCAACAGAGGAGGACCCTGTACCCCCGATTTACAAGTTGTTCATACTTATGTAAAGCTTTCTGTATATAGCTATGATGTAGGGAGCCAGATTTTAAGTTTTCCAGTACACTGAGGGAGTCTGAGTATATTATGAAGTTCTTTGCATTTTGCCTGGAGATGTACAGAAGGCTTTCGTAAATTGCCAGTAGTTCAGCTGTAAAGACTGAGCAAAATTGAGGAAGGGTATAGCTGCATGTGTAATTTCTGCCTACGAAAGCAAACCCGACATGATTTCCAGTTTTAGAGCCATCTGTATATAATTCTCTATAGTTTTGATATTTGTTCCTGTGATCTAAGAACAACTTCTGAAAAATTATGGGGTCAGTATTGGGTTTTGAAAGGCCTTCAAATGGTTGGAGGTATGAAACCTGAAACATACCCCAAGGTGGTATGTCATGAAAAGAGCAGGTAGACACATGAACATCCTCCAGTTGGGTACCAACAAGACTCCTACCCCTACGAGTCCTTAGCCCGAAAGGAGGTGTACATATGGGACGGTTTGCATAAAGTCGGTCTAAATGAGTATCTGTAAAAGAATTCTTTAATGGATGAGAGAGAATACGAAAGTATGTATTTAATGATAGCTGATGACGTATGAGGGTGAGAGATGGCTCGTGGCAAGTGGCGTAAAGACTATGTATAGGTGATGTCGTAAAAGCACTAGAGCAAATGCGTAGTGCAGTATGATGCACAGTGTCAAGTTTTTTTAATACTGATTTGCAAGCTGACCCATACGCACAACAGGCATAGTCCATTTTTGAACGTATGACTGCACGGTAAATCCGCAAGAGAGAATCACGGTCAGCCCCCAAGAGGTATTGGTTAAAATCTTTAAAATATTAAGCTTTTTCTCACATTTACTGCGAAGGTCAGAAATATGGTTAGCAAAAGTAAGTTTTTTGTCGAAAATTAGACATAAAAATTTAACAGAATCCCTGACAGCAACGTTATTATGACCCAGATAAAGTTCTGGATCGGGGTGGATCCCGCGTTTCCGGCAAAAATGTACACAGACTGTTTTTTCCACAGACATGGTGAAGGCGTTTGTGTCACACCATTTGAGGATGCGGTTGATGGCATTTTGAAGCTGCCGTTCGATGGACGCATATCTTTTCCCTGGCAGGAGATTTGAAGGTCGTCTACATATAGGCTACCATAGACGGTGGGTGGCAATTGGTTAAGAATATTATTGATTTTTATAGAGAAGATGGTGACGCTAAGGACGGAGCCCTGGGGAACACCCTCTTCTTGTGTGAAATTATCTGACAGAGTGCCGTTTACCCGGACACGGAAGTTTCTGAGGGATAAAAAGTTTTTTATGAAAGTTGGTAGATTGCCTCGAAAGCCTATATTATAGAGGTCTTGAAGGATGCCATATCTCCACGTTCGGTCATATGCCTTTTCGATGTCAAAGAACACTGATACTAAGTGATTCTTCCTAAGGAAGGCATTACGAATTTGCATCTCTAAATTTAAAATATTGTCAATAGTGGATCTGCCTTTGCGGAAACCACTCTGAAAGGGATGTATATGGTCCCCAGTTTCTAGAATGTAGACAAGGCGGGCATTAACCATTTTTTCTAGTAATTTACACAGACAGCTAGTAAGGGCTATGGGACGGTAGTTACTAGGGTTAGAGGTATCTTTCCCAGGTTTTGGGAAGGGAATAACTATTGCATTGCTCCAGGCAGAGGGAAAGGTTTGTTCTTTCCAGATTCTATTGTATAGTTTTAAGAGGTGAAGTAGAGAGTCATGGGATAAGTGTTTCAGCATTTCATAAGTTATACCATCAGGACCAGGAGAGGTGTTTGAAGACTCTCTTAAGTATTTGGTGAGTTCATTGAAGGTGAAATCACTATTATAAGAGAGGTGTGAGGAGGTTTTGAAATTTATTTTTTGCCGTTCAGACCTTTGTTTATATGAAAGAAAAGTGTTTAAGAAGGAGGTACTGCAAGAGATAGAGGCAGCATTAAACTGGACTCATTTCTCCATGTAGAAGAGCAGATAAACTGCTAGTGCTGCCATCTATTGTCAGTTAAAAGTAGTAAAATTGTTCTGAAACAGTTACTGAAAAAAAAAATGGATTGTTTTATGGTTTAAAAAAATCACAAAAAACAGTTTGCACAGTGCAAATGGCGCCCTTGAAAGGGTTAAAATGCAATAGAATATCAATTTGAATAAATGTAAATTTTTCTTGCATTAACTTGTGTCTTTCTTGTGTATGCATGTTACATCCACACGAAGTTCCTTTTCAGCTGAGGCCACTCCACCCGTAACCTGGGGTTCGGTTTAATATTTCGGTGCCTTGCCGTTGCATTTTAATTTTTACTGCGCAATGTTCTAAGTTTTATTTCTTATTTTTAGCAATGTACTAACCACTCTTTTCTTATGCAACACGGCATTCGAAGGGACGGATGAACCACCAACGTTGAGTCCTCATCTGACGCTGAACTCATCTGGTAGCAGCATATTGTCCTCTCCAACGGTTCCAGACGCCCATGATGATGATGACAGCCACGTGTCCAGTCCTGAGACAGACCAGCTGAGTCTTCCTGCGACACTGCAGAACGAGTCCTCCATGAGAGATGGTCCACTACAGGATGGCATGACAACTGTATCCCAGACACAGGTGTCCTCTGGTAAGACATTTTCTCTTTCACCAATGAGATTGAGGTCGACAAAGATGAGGTTGTCCAGCAGACAATCTAAGATGGTGCCGACAAAAAAGTACTGGTTAAGGAAAAGAAAGAAAGTCAAACAATGTATGAACTGCTGAAGCTTGTCGAAGTGCACAACTCTTTTTGTTTACTGCATAATGTATTGATGGACTCTTTGAACTCTTTTTCATCAACCACAAGGACGTTGCACACCTGTAGACACTGTAATACAGTAGAAGATCTTTATAATGCAAACCTCGAAACGCAAGGTTTTGCATTATATAGAATTTTGCGTTATATGCATCATTCACTTATATCATTAAACTTCCCTAGTAAACATATTAAAATATAGCTAGAACACATAAATATAATGCTTAAAACTTTTTTTAAATACAAATACTACTTTAAAAAACAAAAAAATGGAATTTATTTATTTACAGAAAAAATAAATAAATTGAAATTACCAAAAGCATTAAAGTTCTTTTGTTAAACAATATATTAATTTTGATTTGTTTTAGAATTTGCAATCTCTCAACAAATAACTTTTCTTGCAGCCTTTGAACAGGTAATAATTTTACTTTGGTTACGCAGTCTTGTGTTTCTAGGAATTTAAAATATTGATCTCTTATGGAAATTTCTTCAG
Source organism: Cheiracanthium punctorium (assembly GCA_038373885.1). Lineage (NCBI taxonomy): Eukaryota > Metazoa > Arthropoda > Arachnida > Araneae > Cheiracanthiidae > Cheiracanthium > Cheiracanthium punctorium. The sequence goes on along the minus strand of JAWZYV010015822.1, from coordinate 6,358 downwards.
ATTCTGAAAGTTTTTCAACTTTCTCTCCAGCATTTGATTCTGTTTCAGAATTGCTTTCCTCTTGTTTTGAAACGGAGGAAATTATTTCAGCACTGGTCAAATGATTAACAATTTGTGACTTATCATCCATTACCAAATATTCAAAATGTTTTCTTCATGCAGGTTTGCAAACTGAGTACTTTCCATTTTGTGCACAATGCATTAGTTCAGCAGTTTTCATTTTAACTAAAGATGGCTTAAATCCAGTTCCAAAATTCAGTTTTAAAATAGTGTTACATTGAGAAAACTCTCCTACTTCTCATAAACTTTTAAAAAGTATTTTACTGTCAATATTGAGACATAAGCATATCGTCGGGCAGGGGCGGGGGCGTGTGCCAACCCCCCCAACTTTGTTTAGAAAACCATTTATTTTAAAACCTTTCTTCTTGCCAAACTTAAAGAAACATGGCTATTTTTACTTAAGAATATGCTATGTGCATTCTCCCACCCACACACACACACAAAAAAAAAAAAAAAAATAAAAAAAATAAAAAAACTTCTGGTGATGCTATGCGTATGATTTAGGAAGCCAAGTAACGGCATAAGATTTAATATAAAACAAATCAATTTACAAAGAGAAATATAACTAAATAAATAAACGTCTGTTTGGGAAGTCAATGGTAGAGGAGGGAGAAAGAGAGTGGTTAGGTAGTGGAGGGAAAAAGGGAGAGGTTCGTGGTTTTATTAAAGTAAATATTCCTTCCTCTTGGACTGGGCTGGCCAGCTGTTATGCTGATAATGCATAATGCAAGCATGGGAGAATAATTGTTTATTTTAAGCTTAGCACGTTGTGGGATTTATCTAATGTCTCAAAATTAATTCCCTAGGTAAGCAATTTAAAAAAAAAAAAAAAAAAAAAAAAAAGCAGATTGTAGAAATTTCTTAATTGTGATTTTCTGTTTACATCTGCAGTGTTAATGTGGTTTATGGAGAATTGCAGTTTATAGAATTGCGGTATATCGATCTTCTACTGTATATATTTCTTTTTCAGGGCATTTTGTTTGTAAATATAGTGATTTTTTATTGTTGTGAAGTATACTCAATTTTTTGTTCATGTAGTTGGAATACCATACTAAGTGAGATCTCACAATACATCATGTGATAATTTTTCTAATTTTTCTTCTAATTTAATATATCATGGTAATATGTGGTAAGGATAGTTTCATTTTGGTCAATACTAAACTGTATACAGTGGTACTTTTGTTGTGAAATTATTTTTTTTTCATGCAGGTGTCTGGTGAGGGAGAACTGATCAGCTCTCTCCTCAGACAATGCATCATCATCAATGTCATATCATGTGCTCTTTTTCCATCTCCTTTAGATAAACAGGTTTCTGTGAAATTTTAGTCGTATACAGAACAAATTTACAGTATTGCATAGTACCACATGAAACAGTATATTTTACTTTCTTTTATTTGCAAAAATTTGATATATTACAATCTCATTGTGCTCAATTTTAGTGAAAATTTTTCTTTGTTTTTTTTAGCATGCATGTGTCTGCAGCACATGCAAGCTGTTTTTGTTTTAAGATAATATATTTTCGCATGTTGGCCAACACAAACTACAGTATTATTACAACATAAGAATGTGATAAACTAGGTATTTCATATTTGATAGAATTGCGATATTTTATACTATTACATTTACATAGGTTCCTGAAGTATTGTATATAATGATTATGGACTACCCATGATGAATGATGGAAAATAGTTAGCAGGTAACACAATAGGTCTCAGAAAGTTTATATTCATTGTATTATGCATAATTGTATGTAGTATAAGGCCTGTTGTAACAAAAACATGTTCTTCACTGCTTTTCATCAGAATTCCTTTGTCAAAATGATTTTTTTCACAAATATCTTGGGTATAGTATTATTGAAGTAAAATATGGCATTTCATAATGGTAATAATTGCGAGGAACTTTGAAGTAAAAATAACATGTATAATCAAGTATTATTGTATAGTAACAAAGTTCTGTATAATTCATGTATTTTCTACATTACTGATTGCGACTTATATAATAATGTACTGGGATCTCCATTACTAAAAGTTAGGTTTTTGTTTTTTCTGGTGAAGGGGGAGATCATGCGATACAAAATATCACATGTAATTCCAAGTAATTTAATTTATATTTTATCCCCTCCTGTGATAGGTAATGTGGGTTGTACTTTGTTCTGCTGTAATATAGTTTTTTTATTCATATTTCATGTTTTCATACACGTGGGTTTTGTGTTTTCACAAAATTTCCTGCTTTTTCCAAAATGGCTATCTTGGAAAATTCTGTTGGCGCACGGACCTTCGTAAATTGCCAAACCCAACTCTCTGACGATCTCTCGCCAAATATGGCAGATGTGCTAGCGCATGGCAACAACAGACAGGTTGATGTCTGGCCAATCGGCGAGCGCCGAAAGTTCCCGCATCTAGCTTTGACCTGTAACGTGCTGAGCATAGTTGGCGGCGATGTGATCAGGGGCGTAGCTACCGCCGTATCAATTATACGGGGCCCCCGACGTGCGTAAGCAAAAATTAATAAAAACTTCCCAAATTTATTTTTTTCAGAAATGGAAAAAGTAAAAAAAGCAATTTATTTTTTTCCCGCATAAAGCGTGCATTCAAAAGTTGGCAACACCCTACATCGGTTATCGCGAGCTGCGGGATTTCCCCGTTTAAGTCATTTACTTCAGCTGAAGGACTTAAAACTGAAGTTTTAAATACGATTAAAGAATATAGAATTGGTTTGACTAAATGTAGAGGACAGGGTTACGATGGAGCAAATTTTATGTCGGGTGTTTATGGAGGATTACAAACCCTAATTAAAGAGCATGCTCCGAATGCCGATTATGTTCATTGTGCTGCGCACGCATTAAATTTAGTTTTAAACGATGCTGCAAAACATGTTCGTGAAGTGTCGATTTTTTTCGATAATTTAGAAAAATATATACTTTTTTGGCAATAGTATAACAATGCTGGGCAATGTTAAGTGACGATTCATCTGAAAAATATTTAATTACCCTTAAAAATGTATGTCCTACCAGATGGTCTTCAAGGAACAATGCTTTATTAGCGGTAAAGAAAAATTATTTATTAATAATGAAAACTTTGTACCAACTAAATTTAATTTCAAAAAACAAAAAGGTGAACGTGAAGAACGTAAAAATATAATTAACACTTTAGAGAATTATGATTTCTTAGTGCTTGTCGCATTTTTTCTTCACTATTTGAAATCATTAATCCTGTTTCTAAAGCTCTATAGCATAAAAAATGATGACATGAAAAAAATGGATTGCGCCTCATTCTACCACCCGTAAGTCCAAGGGTTCAAACCAAGCTCTCGCCACACGCTCTCCTCAACATTTATGACCCAGACTACGAACACTCATTCTCCTTCTTGCCAATAGCGACAGATGGCACCAGCAAAGACCTCTTCTTTCTTTCAAAGTCTGCAACGAGCGGCAGCGACCTCACAAGTCCACAATGAGCAGCAGCAACCTCACTAACTCCACGCGTGCCTGTGTGTTAGATATTTTAACAAGGCAAAAGATAAAGTCTCGCAATTTTCAGGATTAGTCGAAGTTTTTGAAACCACTGCCGAGATACTTTACTCGCAAGTCAAAGAATATTGTGAGAAAATTGGTTCGAATCTGACAAATTGTTTTATGATCGGCACTGATGGAGCCTGCAATTTGTGCAGTAAAAATAAATCTTTATTCACACTGTTGAAAAATGACATTCCAGGATTATTAGTGAAGTGTTTTTGCCACTCCCTGCATGTAGTGTGCTCTCATGCATAGGAGCAGTAACCATCCCACTTTGACTACATGGTGAGAGAATCTCATAACTGGTTCCATCATTCAGCCTTACGAAAAGAGGCCTACATGGATCTATATAAAACCATAAATGATGGAAAGGACCCTCTGCACTTCATTTCACTCTCATCAAGTAGATGGTTAGCAAAGAGCAATGCTATTAGGAGAATGCTCGAGGATTTCTTAAAATTACATTTTGAGCTGGCATCTTTCATGTGATAAGTAGCTAGCCAGAGAACTGCACTGAATGTTTTCAGATCTAATGAACGAACAGTACTTTTCATTCGTTATGCCTATTTTGTCCGAGTTCAAAAGGATTAATTTACTTTTTCAAAGTGAATATGCAGACCACTACAAATTACTGAAAGAACTAGAGGAGTTCAGGCAAGTGATTTTGAGATGACTTTTTCATCCCAAAATGTTACGTAGATTTGAATGAAGATGTTTACTTGCCCGTAAAAAATGTAGACTGGCTACATATTTCTAAACAAAATATCCAGTTACAGCGATAGAATTTCTGAAGAAAGTAGAAGAGACATTTTATATAGGTGTCATAATTTTCTAAAATGTGTATGCACAAAACTTTTAAAAAGATTTTCATCCAATTTTAGGAAACTGAAAAAAATTGAAAATTTGTCTCCTGATGTTTGCTTTAGTCAAACTAGACCTTCATTTTCTCATCTTCCTTTGGAACTGGCAGACCATAATAAAATGGATGTACTTGAAGATCAGTAGAGGAAAATACTGAACATTGAATGGCGCAGTATTTTTCCAATTGGTTCCAGTTGATGGAAATATTTTTTGGAGCCATGCATATAACATGAAGAATGCTGCAGGAAATTTTATTCTTAAGAGATTTGTCTAAATTTTCCCTTAAACTGTCCAGTTTACCTATAAGCAATGTAACCCTGGAAAGGGTGTTCAGAGTTTCATCTACAAAAACTAAACTAAGGAATAGAATGGGACTAGAACTTTTAGATTCCATTCTTCGAGTGAAAATGACTCTTGAGAAATAAATAGAAAGTAAATTACAGTTTTCATTAAAAAAACTTTACCAAGTTTGCCAAACCTGTATCTTAATTACCAAGTTTAATACAATTTGGAGAGTGTTAAGGGATCTGGGATTCCCACCATCCCCCTTTAGCAAAGGCGCTGGATCTGCCTATTAATCCATGAGTTCTAGAGTGTAGTATCGATTATTGTACTAAATATTTCTAATATATAAAATGGGAGGTGCTGAGAAATATTCAGTATAAATTCTATAACATTCTGTATAATTCAGTAAATAAAGTGATAGAAACATTTGATTTTACTTACATATATATGTATATATATATATAATGAATTTCTAATGTATAAAGCTGTGAGATTTAGGGGCATGTCCCTGTTTTTAAGGGGCCCTGGGCTGTTGCTCCCCATTGTTATGATTTCAATTTTAAGTAAAGTTTAATTAATAGCCTACTTAATTAAAAATCCTAACCTTAATTAGTGAATTTTAAATCAAGTAAAATTAAAATTTCTAAACAATTTGTTTATTAAGATGGTTTTGTTTTGTCACCATATACCAGTATTCATAAAGGAAGTAAAATAATAATGAAGTGTTTAAAATTTATTAAGGTATATGTTGAATTACTATTGATGACTCATGGCTGACTCATTTTTATTTATTTGTTTACTTGTTCTATATTTTGGCGCCAAACATCTAAAAGATCGTTATTCTGGCGATCGTGTTGCCATCTTTGTGTAAGGTAACTATACATATTGTTCAAGTAATTAAAATAATTTGTACAACAATTTGCTTTTAAATTTTAAATTTATGAAAATACGTTTTGTGAGGGCTGACATTATTCGGAGGGTTGGTAATAAAATTTTAGAGCTGACAATAAGAGTTTCATAAAAATGTTTGTTTTGAAATTGGTAATTTTCCTTAAATAAATTAAGTGGTTGTAATTACAGTTAAGTTTTTTTTTTCCCTTTCACTATAATTATCTTTTCTGGAATTCTCTAACCTTCTTTCTAATTCTTTTTTAATAACATCCAATAACTACATGCATCGATACCAATACTTCGATTCAATATATCGAAGAAGAAAACAACAGCGGCGCAAGGATATGGAGATCGGCACCCAAGCATTTTCAAATTTTTAAATCAAAAATAGAACTTCTACAATAGTTACAACGATAAGAACAACTTTCACATTTTTCATCATAGTAAAAAATTAAGTTTCAACGCCCATCGATAATAAATCTACGAGTTTTCATTAATAATAATTGTATCTTCGACCGAACTACTTTACGAGCGGAAAGCGCCAGCCAAAGAAGTAAAAAGGTGACTTAAGGTGAGAGGGATTCTTGTCTGCTGGCATCACCGACGGAAGCTTAGGTCTGACTAAGTGGCTTGCTAAAAAAAAAAAGAAAATGGCAAAAGAGGACAACGACAACGATGATCATCAAGCTACAAAATAACTAAATCTCCAGGAGGGGCCCCTCACATCAGAAATGATAAGTTCAACTA